>JAPKID020001597.1:0-14523 GCA_026931265.2 Tropidonophis doriae
ATTATTATTCTCCCACTCCCACCCCTCCCCGGGCTACCTCTCCTGCCACTAGTCTTTCCTATCTTTTCTTTTTAATAAGACAACCGGTGCAGCATTTCATCATTTCTTTAATGACTTTATGTACACATCCAGTGAGAGGAGAAATGATGAAATGCTGGGTCTGTCAGCTGTTTTTTAAAAGTCAGCTGTTTTTGAACCAGCCATGTCCTATATGCTAGACAAGTGTGACAATAACTTTGCTATTGTACCACCATTGATAAAATCAGTTCTGGAGGAGAGTGGGGACCGTAGCAACCATTGAATCAACTGAAAATGTTCCTATTCCTTTGATGTTGATCAAGTGCAGGGGTTGACCAAGAAGAAAAAAAAATGCCCCAGGCAAAATGAGCAGCAGCTTTTGAGGTAAATGAAGCAGGAAAACAGAACTTTGAAAGTACAGCAGGAAAATCCATGTGGATAGTCATTTTCACAGGGGATGAGACATTTGTAGAAGATGAGGTCATCCAGTCGTGCCATCCAGAAGTAGTTCCTGATAATGTACCAGTGTGCTGCATAGGCCAGGGATCAATTTTGGATGGCAGGATTGGATAATCTCATCTTCTACTCATTCTACCTGGAAGTGCAGATAAACCCTCAGGCTTATCCTTTCCTGGTTCATTAAAGCAATGTGGCTTTTCTCTTATGTGCATTTTATCTTAACAATACTGAATATTTGTGAGTGGTGCCATTTTGTAGTTCATTTCTTTCAAATGGATCTTGTTTTACAGAGATATGAAAATCATAGTATGCACTCATTATCTGCACAAAATATCTCTCTCATTCTGCCTCTGTCTCTCTCTCTCTCTCTGTCTGTCTCTCTCTCTCTCTCTCACACACACACACTTATAAACAGAATTTCCACATATATTTAAATAGCTGAGAGTTTCAAAAATATTTCCCTAGAACCAGGATTTGGGAATCAAGATTGTGACAAAAAATTCAGAAAGTAATGCCCTAAACTTTGACCACATTATAACTCTACAGGGATCAAAACATGGTTTTACATTATAAAATGTATACTTATGTTATGAAAAGGTTTATGTATTCCCTTACTGTATTGTGCATTCAATTATATGGACTGTGAAGGCAAAACATTATAAAATAAAGTAACATCAAAAATATTGTCCAAGCCAAAAGATTTAACGGAAAGAAAAGTATTTGAAAAGAAAGAAATGAAATAGTTGGCAGGAGGATCTGTGAAAAAGGTAAAATGCAAAGTATATCAATAGCCTTTTTCAAAACACACATTTTCTGTATACTACTTAGATTACAAGGAAAAATGTTCAGCCTGGGACTTCATATGCCTTTTTGAAACAGTTAAAATTAAATTTCCCTAATTAGGAATCCCAGAAATCAATACCTTCAAGATTTTTCCATCATGTTAAGCAAACCCACAGAATACGATAAACCTAACAGTGAAAGTGTTTAATGGCTTCATGAGAATTCTTCCAGTTTCCAATACATCCAATTTTGGCTTCCTATCTTTTTTTTTTATTAAAATGTTTAGACAATTTGAATATGACAAGTTGAATAATTTTGACCCATGCGTACACTCACTCGTCGAGAGAGAATATTAGGTTTTATTTAAAATATTAAAAGTTAAAAAATATTCAGAGTACTGCAGTATGGTTTTTCACTGATAATCCAAGTACTAATTCACTTGTGTTCCAAAAGGAAAGCTGTGAGATAAAAGATGAATATTAAACATTTCGGTAAGATCCTTAAAAGCATGTTTTATCCTTTGCTAGTAAAAATAGCTCATAATTCCTGCTCTGGATATACATTTTTTTTGCTTCATATGGAGTATATCATTAGCAGAATATAACATAGTGATACAAATATTGTTATTAGATACCTTATTAGTTTGTGGAGTAATCTGTATGAGATGTTTATTTTGTTTTGGTCTTCTTTAATACAGCTACATGAATCTTTTTGGACATAATATGTTTGAGAATCAGCCTCATCAATTATTGCAAAGGCATATTTATTTCTCATAAATATATTTCAGTCAGCTACTTTCATCTGTATTGCATCTCTCCCTATTTTTTTTTATCACTAACATTCATATCTAGGAAGAAAATAGCTACTCTAACCAATAGAAACAGAGCTATAAGAAGCCTCTCTAATACCATTGTAGCTTTGATGCACTATACGCTTTGGAAAAGAATGCAGAGAAAAGTAGCTTCTTCAGTCTCCCATTCAGGAAAGATAAGGGGGAAAAATTCAGCCCAGCCCAGACAGGGGTTAATAAAGAGTTCATCAGATTCAATACAAAATTGTCTTGCTCTTCAAGCCATCCCATCTGAAGATGGGTCAAGAATACCCTTTCCCATTATTTCTACAAAAACAGTGGAAAGAAAAAAAGAATTAGAAAAAGAATTAGAAGACGCATGTAATCAATCTTCTCCTTTACAAAATCCAGTAGTTCTTCAGTCTGCCAGACACTACATCTTTCAGGGCAAGAGACAGGCAATGCCTATTAAATGTGTTTTTCTTCTCCAAAGAAATGGGGTCAGTAAAGGATCCTTCTAACCTTAATACACTAAAGCTTTAATGAAAGGCAACTGCTATTTTAAGATTTTATGAGAGGATTTTTTTATATGTGTAACAAAGAGTTGCAGACACCTGTACCCATTACTACAGAGTTTCTACAGACTCTTTTTATCTGAATCTCCAAGCCAGTTCTTATAAACTTTTACAAATAGTTAGACCCATAAATGAGGCTTAGTAATGAAGAAAGCTAGGTCTTGACATGCTCAACTGTTATACTTTAAAATAAGACTGATATGCTACAGTGTCTTTCTTTTTATTATGGTGCTTTTATTACCCTATGTTCTCTTGACAAAGGAGGAATTTTCTCAAAAGTTGATACAAATCAACAGCGTTTGTTTGCTTTCAAATCCTATAGCATCAAGACCACAAAATAACACTGGAGTTGTTTGAATGTACCTTGAATGAATGTATACTTGCAGAAGACAATTTAATTCAGTCTGTGCATACTGTCTGATTGGCAAATTTCATCAAGTATAAGTTAAGGAACTATGTTTCTTCAAT
Source organism: Tropidonophis doriae (assembly GCA_026931265.2). NCBI lineage: Eukaryota > Metazoa > Chordata > Lepidosauria > Squamata > Natricidae > Tropidonophis > Tropidonophis doriae. The sequence goes on from JAPKID020001597.1 coordinate 3,094, forward strand.
GATGTGAACAATTATTCACATTATTGCCTATAATGTGTCTATAGTTATATTGTTCCTCTTCATTGACAGGAAAGGAAAAATGCTTATCATTAGACTCTCTTGATAGAGCTCTACAACTTTGTTGGTGCCACAGACCATGGTTTGTCTGTCAAATGAGTCATCCTTTAAAACATGGGTGTGGCCAGAATAAAAATTAAAGTTTATTTAATTGAAATATAAACTTAAAATTAATTCAAGATGTCAATTTGATTATGACATAATTTTCATATTTAATTATTTGTCTCTTCCATTACATTAAAAATACAGTTTGCTTAACCACAAATTGCAGCATTGTACAAGATAGAATTTTAGAATATTCAACATAGTACAGTGCTTTTGCAAATGGATTAAATTTGCAAAGTTTCATGAACTTTGTTAAAGTGGTCCTTGCCATATCATTATTCAGCTGCACAGTCACTTTATCTCAAAAGAATACTTGATGGTGGGTAATTCTTCCAAGCTGAGGTCTTTATTGTTTCCACACCTATAGGCAAAATCTTGCCAGACTAAGCACTCTGCTATCTGCATATAACATATACTTTGAGAACTATTGGGGAGGGCCTATTTTCACCCTTATTGTCTCACATAAAATATCTGGATTTAACTGTCTCTTATTCCATTGGAATGTATCTGCTGCCTCCTGGGAATCCAGCCTACCACATTTCATCACATTGCCCATGCTTCTGGTATTCCATACTTAGCACGTACAGTAAGCAATACACCTACCAAAGAGACCCTGTTTTCCAGAAAGGTACTTTGTGAACATTCATCTTCAAGTTGAATGCTCTTGGGATTAAATCTGGATGATCATTTGCCTCACATGCTCACATTTGCAAACTGGTAGAGAAGGTAAGTGAATACTACTCCTGGATATAACTTATGAATGTCTGTATACTTAGAAGGTGCATTTAAAGCAATAAAAATACCTAGGTCTTTCTTCGTATACCTTAAAAGTTATTGCTTCTTTAAGAGTCACATTATGAGTCAATTTCTTGCAACTATGTGCGGGAGAAAGAAAGGGACTACAAGACTGTCTGGGAAACTGTCATGGAACATTGAACATGAAGATCACACCAAAGCAAGAGCTACCCAGCACTGAAGCAGCCACAACTTCCCCAAATTTAATTCCTTTGAGAATCATGGATCCCAGATTTTGGACACATCCGGTAAGACAGCCCATTTACCCTTGTGACAATGAGAATTTTAGTGGTGTATAGATCAATAAATCAATTTGATGCGCAGATATTAAGAGAAGACTAAAGAATTAAAGGTTCCCATGTTGACTAGACAATGAGAGAGTGCCTTAATTTCTATGGCAATAATATGAATTAAGAGCAATGACATACAAAAAAATTAATATTTATAATGTTTTGGGCTATATTTGTATAGACTGGGGCTTTTTAGGGAAATACTTTGATGGAGATGTATTAAGGACAACACTGTTAAAAAAACAACACATGAACATTTCAGTTTAAAGAAGTCAGAATATAAAGCACGAAGCACTATCATTATTGTCTAATTCTTTACTGTTTCTTGCTAAGGAAATCTGAGGATCTTGCAGGCATGTTGAAAGGCAACGGAACATTCTTTTAAGTCTTGTAAGGACTTCGCAGGTAGCATCCACTGCATATTTTATATTACAATAAATACTTAACACAGCTCCTATTTTCGCTGTCAGGTGCAGGAAGTCTAGTTATGAATTGTTGAGAAATAGTTATTCAAAAGCTTAATGACAGTTTTCCACTTTATTTGATTAATGAACTATAATTAGTTACAAAAGGCTGTTCTTGGGAATGCAGATTTGGGTCTCCTGACACTGATCCTCCTCTACTGCACCAGCCATTAGTTATATTTGAAGTCCAGGCTTGTATGTTTCAGAATACTGCCATTTATTAAGCATTTCTCTAAAAGAAGAGAATTCCTATAGACGAACACACACACACAAATTTCTGCATTTATATATGCAAATATTTACACACACACACACACACACAAACACACACATCAAATAATCGTGCACTGTTTTGTGGTGGCATTTCTCGTTTCTCTGAGATTAGTTTTATTCAGTGCTGGTATGGGGGAGAGGTCTAGTTCTAGGCTCCTTCTATGTATGGTACTCTGGGTTTGACTCTACACCATTCCTATTTAACATAAATATTTTATAGTACATTAGAACATTTAACATGAAACCAATAGGTGAAGTGATCCATCAGCACAGAGTGAAATATCAGTATGCTGATGATATTCAATTATACCAATCTACCCTTGGCTGGACAAGTGATGCTATCTAGGTGCTTACTCAGTTCCTGCAGATTATGATGGTCTGGATGGGGATATACAAGCTGTAAGACTGGGTGTCTTTGGGGTTTTGAGTACCCTAAATCAGGGGTCCCCAGCCCCAAGGCTGAGGCCTGGTACTCAGCTGTGCAAGCAGTGGGCAAGTGCACGAGCATGCAAAACTGCATTTGCACAATTGGTGCGCGCAAAACCATTCCATCTCCCCCTCCAACACTACTGTCAAAGGTCCACACAGTCAGAAAGGTTGGGGACTGCTACCCTAGATGTAATGAGAGAACATTCCTCCAGACAGAGGTGCTGCACAGTTCTGGAGTCTTCAAAAAGCAGTGGGGCTTTTGAACAAATCCTAAGTACCTCCTCCTAGATTAGGAGGCCATGATCACGGTCACTATCCAATTGGATTATTGCATTGTGCTCCACATCGGGATGTCCTCAAAAATACTTGAAAGCTTTAACCAACTGCAGTAAGTTTAAAACTTGCCCAGTTTATTATACTGCTGTTGCGCAAATGGCATTTGGTTCCAATATGCTTCTGGATACAATTCAAGGTTTTGGTTATTGCCTTCAAAGCCTTGCAGCCCACAGGTTACGTGGAGGGACCACCTATCTCCAAAAATCTCTGCCTGTCCCATTAGATTTGACACACAGGTGTGCACAAGGCTCCTCTATTAAACAAAGTTATCTTGAGGAATGCAGAGTCATGTCTTTTCTGCATGGTGCCATGCTGCTCCTGTGGAACAGTCTCCTCCATGAGATTATCACCCTCCTGTCCTTCCAGAAGACTGTGAAGGCTTGCCTTTTCTTCCAGGTCCTGGACCAGGATATTAAATAAGGCCCAAACAAGGGCTTAGCTGACTATGCTATATGGTTCCTTGGATACTTTATTCTGGTTTTTGCCTTGATTTGTAAAGGTTTTATTAAAGTCTTTTTAATAAACATTTGTTAGCTTTCTCAGATTTCATATGAACATTGGCAGTTATATAAATTTTCTTAAATAAACAAAGAAGCCAGCAAGCCTAGATTCAAATTGCTCTCTTGGTGGATCTGAATAAACTAGTGAGAATCAATATATGACCCAATAATACTGTATAGCACATTAAAACGAGTAGAAGAACCATGATTATTGTGCTCACTACTATACCTGCAATATGTTGAAACTTGCATACTGCAGGAAGCTTCTACTTGCATATATTATGGGATAGCTAGCATTTAATAGTTTTATCTAAGTGTTTATATGAAGATCAATAGGAGCTTGTGATGGACCACTTGATTTAATGCAGAGAAGATAGAGGCATATAAAGTGAGGCTAGGGCACATCTCTGCATATTTTTTACCGGTATTAATTATAGACACTCTTCTGTTTGTCATGCCCGTGAGGCCCAGGAGGCCAGTAAGGCTGCATCTGATCGCTGACATCCAATTAGCACCACCCAGAGAGCACCATATGTAGCTTAAGGCATACTACAGAATGTGGGTGACTTTGTATATAATTACCTGGATTGTGTGGATATATTTATTTCTCTTTGTCATGTGCTTATCACATCTTAAATTAAAAAATAAATAGTATTAAGAATTTATATCCAGACATAATAGCAAAAGAAGGAAATTGTGTGCCAAGTAATTTTGCAATTCGTTTTGGAAATCGTTAAGCACATGTAAGTAAAAAAGTTCATAATCCTACAGTTGGGTCTACATCATGACAGCATCCAGTCTTCTATGCAACTATACAGGCATGATGATTATTTTTATCATATCCCTAGAGAGCTGGCTTTCCATTTTTGTTCTCCTATCTTGCTAGAAGTGCTGGCATACATACAACAGATTTAAGCTAAAAACAGAATGGAAGTCTCATATTGATCTTAACATGTAATGAAATACACTATACCATTCTTAATACTCTGTGGATATAGGAACCTGAACAGCTATTGTCAGCTACTGCCACTACCACACAGCCTAGAAATGCAAGACGTTTCTGTTTCTGCACAAAGCTTCAAGAGATAAATCCCATTTCATTCCCTGACAAAGGAGCTACTAGCCCTGGAATCTTTCCATGCAGCTAAACGTATTGCAAAGCTTTGAGCTTGCTACAGATTAATAGTCAAAGATGACAGGCTGTTGAAAGGGGGGGAAAGGTCCTATAATACCATTTTGTTTATTATTTATCTCAACCAGTGAATTTCTTCGAGGCAATATTCTTTCTCATATCCACATGGCAAGCAAATGTAAGTTTGAGTTTAATATCAAATATCAATAGTAGATGTATACAGCCCTAATTTAAAATACCGTGAGCTTTCCTATGGTACTTCTGCTGAGTTCATCTCCAGACATGAGACAAACATGTACACAAAATAATTATTCCAATGTCACAACAAAGGCAGTAGTTCTAATAATCCTGTACATGCCTGACAAAATGTATATACATTTGTATATATAATACAAAATGGAGGCCACAACTGATCTATTTAGTTTATATATAATGGCAGACCTAAGAGTGATCCAAGGAGTAGCTAAAAAAGTGAATTTCTCTGTTCTTTGTTCAGAAAAGTTTAGCCTGAGGTTTTTGGATATCTTCCTGAATGAATTATTCATCTCCAATTTCTCTAATTCCATCCCATCCCAGGTAGTCCAACCAAGTACAGGTAGTCCTTAATTTACAACCACAATTGATTTATGTTGCTAAGTGAGAAATTTCTTAAGTTAGTTTTTCCCCATTTTACAACTGTTCTTGCTACATTTGTTAAGTGAATCACTTCAGTTGTTAAATTAGTATCATGATTGTTAACTGAATCTGATTTCCCCATTGACTTTGCTTGACAGAAGGTGATCACATAACCTTGGCACTCTGTAACTGTCATAAATGTGAGTTAGTTGTCAAGCATCTGAATATAAATCACATGACTCTAGGGATGCCGAAATGGTCACAAGTGTGAAAATATCATTGTAACTTTGAACAGTCACTAAGCAAACTGTTCTAAGTTGAGGACTACCTGTATTTTCTCAGATATTGCTGGGAACTATTTTTATCAAATGTCTTCTGCAAGTATGAGTAACTTTGATTGTGAAGAGCATTTTATTCTTTTAATTATGTTCGTTTGATCTTAAGTTAATTCAAGTTGAGGTGGCCTGAAGGGAAAGTATTTTTAATTTTGGGAAAATGTACCGTTTGAAAGTGAAAAATGTTATTTTTAAAATTTTAAAAAGAGCAAATCAGTAAAACATAAAATCAAAACTTTTGTTTCTTCGCAAAGAGTACATTGTGGTTCCCTTACATATCAGATTCAATAAATGTATGCAGTGCAAAGCAGGTTGGTAGGCTGCTCTAATAATAATCACCTGCACTCCCACTGAGTTAATAAATCAGGATGGATGAATTAATTACTTCCAAAATTATCTCAAGCATGAGAGACAGTTGATGTCTTTCAAATTAGGAATTAATTATTACAATGAAACTCAAAAGTTGCAGGCGGTTTTAAGAAATGAACTAGGGATGATTACTTCCAAGTCAGTAAGCTACTTCATCTCCCCCCCCCAATAATTGGCAGAACCTGCCATCAAGAAAGGATAAGAGACATCAAATGTATTTATACAACTATTAAACAACAAGCATAAGACTTCACCATCAAAGGCTAAGGGACAGGCTTCGTCTGCTTGAAGAAGTGTAAAGGATCAATTATCTCCCGATGCTGAGTGAGTTACATCCCAATAGGAGATAAACAGATTTGATTCTTTTCTCCAACCTTTATACATACTTCCTACAAGTTGTTGGCTTTCTATTGCTCTACCTGCCTTCTGTTCCTAGCAGCAGTTCTAGCACCAGTTCTCTGCTCAGTTGCTGGGTGGGCATGGCCATGGTGGGGGTGGCGTACTTGGCCTCCTGCACCACAGTGAGGGGGTGTTTTTGCCCTTCCCCAGATTCTAGAGGCTTTCCTTGAGCCTCTGGAAGAGTGAAAACTACCTCCCCCAGGCTCTGGAGACCCTCCGAAGGCAGGAAACGGGCCCATTTCCAGACATTCAGAACTTCCAGGAGGCCAATTTTTCAACCTCCCAGAGCCTCTGCATGGGCCCTGCACTTTCCTGGCATCCAAAATGGGCTGTGTAAAGACTCATGGGAGGGGCAGGGTGGGTGGGGCCAGCCAGTCCTTGAAACTACTGGTTTGACAAACCAGATGTAAAATTAGCATCCGGTTTGCCCGAACCAATCTGATCTGGCTGAATGCCACCCCTGGTTCCTAGTCACCTGCACTCAAGAGACATGTAATGAGAATACAAAGTCATTACACTTCATTCAATCTTTGATGCAAATAATCATAAGCAGAGGTGGAAAAAGAGGATGCCATGTTGGATTTTTTCTAAGGATTCTAAGCCAAAGTTTAATATCAGAGGGAATGGAGTTAATCAATCCTATGGATGTTGTCCATGGGACTATAGGACTATAGATTACATAATGTTCAGTTTTTCATTTTGGAATTCTTAGAACTGACATATTCACCAAAAAATGCCAGAGTTATGATCTTTTATTTCATTTTAAGGAAAAAATTGGAATATGGAAGGTTGGTATTCCCCATTTTTTTTATACAAGATGACCAGGCTGAGCCTGAGGGAAGGGGTCCAACATGTCATTATTCACGAGTCCCTGCACACCCACAAAAGATCTAAATTCAGCCACCTTGAATGCCTTCTCATTCCAGCTCATTTTCCTTGACAGTTAGTAGTTCAGATTTTTGTAGAGCGCTTAAGCTTGCAGTAAACCTTTATACTCATTTGATCTGCCTGAATCTCCTGATTCCCCTGGACATATTTTTAACTTCACCTGAATGTGCATTTTCAGGTACTCCTTAAGTCTCTTCAGGCCATTGTTATCAAATTGTCCTTTTTCTGAGCACTACATTGGTCAGTTTTGAAAGCATTATAGGTTCAATTATGAAAGTGCTTCAATCTTCAGATGAAAGCTTCAGCATTTAACTCTTGAAGATATTGCCATCATACAAACATATATTTCAGAATTATGCTTAATGATTTCAGCATCATCAACAGCAATGTATGTACCTGTTTAAGTCACGATGTATAATTGGCTGGGTAAGATTGTGAAGATACTCCATACCTTTAGCAACATCCACTGCAATGATTAATTTGGACTGCAAGTCAAGGTTTCTGCAATGGAAAAAAAAAGACTTGCTTTCATCAAATTAGAGACAGGTGAAATGAATTTGTCAGACCTCCTGATTAGTAAGTAAATTGATAACTAGTATTTGTCATAAGCAAATCAATTTGTCTCTCCAAGCAATTTAAAATGAGAAATTATCTCTAATTTGCAATAGGTTTGTTCTTAATTGGAACTTAGGTAAGTTATTCATTTACCTACTATTCTATCTACTTGTCTAATATCTTCCAATGATAGATTTGATGGTCCAATAATCTTTAGAAAAACATGGTGGAAAAGACAAGGTAGAACATATCTCATGATGAGAGAGTGAACATTCATTACTACTAGGATGTCAAAATGATGACAGGTGTATTGTTAAAAGGATGCAATTATGTAATTTGTGCCAGTCAAGGCACAATGCCTGATGCAAGGATGTAAGTAGCATCATTTGTGAAATGATCTCATGATCTCATTATTTGCCCACCTTGCTACTTGTTACAATTCATGTTGTTCCTGGAATTTATGCTTGTGCCTTACTAATCTCATGGTAAATGGAAGCTCCCCTGAGGCAGGCATAAAAGGAATAGATTTGTTATTTTCATGGAGGAAGCCTAAACCCAATCGTTATGCATAATCCTTTCCTGTATTTATCAGTGTATTGCAAATTGTAATGTTTCCGAGACAGAGAGCAAAATCAGACGGCAAACATATCTATTAATCAATATGGAGAGAATAGATGGGCAAATGTAGAAACACATTTGCTTAAGATTCTTTATACTACAGCTAGTGTTTCCTACATAACCATCATAAATAACTTTTGCTGCCTACTTTTAATCATATTTTCAAAATACTGTTGGTGTATTTGTAACCAATTATATTTAATCCCTGGAATGGAGAAAATGATCAAATTAGGAAGGGGGATGTTTGCTTATTTGTTTATTTAGGGTTTTCTTTTTTGGATTTAAAAAAAATCTCCAGTATGATGCCCTGAATCATAATGAGTAAATCAAATTAACTCAACCAGGCACTCAAATGGAGAATGTGGTCTATGGATAATAATGATAGTAATGGCCTTAAGTGAAATTTTAACATAGCATAGCAATTCATAGGAGAGCAAGGGACAAAACACTGTCATACAATATTGCAACACAAATAAAAGAAAATGGAGCTTGTGTCAAGATAGACATCATGATTAAGGAGAAATTTTCTGAAGAAATTTCTCCGTGGATCAGAGAATGACTTGCCTCCAGAAGTTGTGGGTGCTCCAAAGCTGGAGATTTTTAAGAAGAGATTGGATCCAACTGATAACCAGCTGTTTCAGGCTGTGGGGATCGCCACCTTCACACGCCCCTTTTGTGGCCTCGGAGTACCCCACATAGCCTAGAACTGCTGATTGTCGGTATTCTGGGAAGCCAATCCAACCGCCAATCAGCTGCTTGTGCTAAATCAGGCTGTGCTGAAGCTCACCAGGCTGTTTGCTGTTTGCTGCAGCAAATTGCTGGGAGGGAGAGGCCAAAGAGTGAAGGCCAGCGGGTGGGCGGAGCTTCAGCAACATTCGCTTTATAAGATGCACAAATATTTCTACCCACTTTTTTTGGGGGGGGGGAGTACATCTTATAGTCTGAAAAATACAGTACTTCATCTTTATAGATACTCTTGGAATCAGAAAGATATGACCACCAGGTATTCTTAGGTAGTAGAGGCAACTTGAAATCATAGCTCAAGTTTGAAGCAAATTTTTTTGCTAGCTCTATAGCTTCCTGAACCCTGCTTGACAATATCATTGCTTCTAAGGAACATCACACTGTCTGTTTTATAGCTCTCTGTTGTAGCATGCAATCTTCTCATGGTCTTAACTTACTCTACTTTCCAAACTGCTAGTTCTGCCTATACATTTGCACTGTACTTTACTTTTCTCTCACTTTTCCCCCTCCTTCTGCAGTCCTTTATCCATTGCCTCATCCCTTTTCTTCTTTCCTTTTCCACTGGATCACTAAGAACCTGAGTGTACTTTGATCATTGATAGCTAACTATAGATAGGGTCATTGTTTTGGGCAAGTTCATGGAACCCATGAAAGAAGCTTTCCTTGAGTGCTGACCTCTGGCCAATCCATTCTGCCTTAATTAAAATGGTTGCGAGTAGCTACTTACTTGATATAGGTCAATTTACCTTTTTTGCTCATGCAACAGTGAAAAGAGAGATCCTCCAGATATATACTGAGTGACTATGGCAAACTGACTTGGATCATCCAAGCAAGCACCAACAAATTGGATAACACAAGGATGATTGAGTCGACACAGAATGGAAACTTCACGGCAAAACATATCGACATCTGATTTAGAGCAATAGGTATTGGCTCGGTAACTGGTAAAGAAAAAAAAAAGAATACATATTTTTATGTATGTATGTAAGTGTGTGTGTGTGTGTATATATATATGCTTTAAGGGTGCAATTTCAAAATCATGATTCATTAATAAAATAACTGAATAGAAGATAATATTAATGTTACCGTTTGATTGCAACTATTTTATTTCTGCACCTTCCTTTGTACACCTTTCCAAATGATCCTGCAACAAATTAAGAACACACTGATAAGTATATGTGTACATACACTAAAATAAACATATTTTCCACTTGCCTTTACCTGAGCCAATAATTTCATGGAACTCTATGTCTGAGAGCTGGAGGTGAAAATGGGATGGCAAACCAGCACGAAGTACGAGAACATCTGCCTTTTCTGTAAAGCAAAAATGTGTACTAAAAGCCTTGAATTTAGCAGCAAATAAATAAATTACATACTACAAAACAAATTTCCACACTATGAAACAAATAAATAAATTGCCAACTTTTTTATTATACTGTACAATGGTTGGCTAGTATCTCAGCTCCTCTTTGTTTTAGTACCTTACAAAGAGTCCACATAATAAACAAATTTTCAACATCCTATCCGTCTTAGAGCTTTTTGGGTTTAGAAGCTTATCACTAAAAGAACAGTGCTCCAGTTCCTATACATACTCTATCTGCATCATGTAATGGGTGCAGAAAATCCTTTATACAAGGAATTAGTTCCTTTTCTGTCTAACAGAAGCTTATGAAGCTATTTCTATTGCCATTGCAATCTACTGTTGAGTGACTCCTGGAATAGGATTCGATACACAACTTAATTTGCAGATTAATTTATTATTCCATGTACTCTGCTATAAGAGGTCCATCCAAACATTTCTCAAAGAAACATTTGAATATGTCTCTTGATCACATGGGCAGAATAAAAGTCTAACAGAACTCAGAGCTTTTATTTGGGAAGAAAATTAAGAAAGGACACGAATCAAGGGAATGATTGACTTGTTTTAGCTTTATACACATAATTTAAAAGATTCTTTTAAAATTAAGGCGCAAATTGAATCAAATGAAACTTAGATTTATGTTATTATCATCACTAAATTTGGAATATATAAAAAACAAAGCTCAGTGAGAATGATGTCCCAGTCACATAGGAAGTATTGCAATAATGTCAGTGAATACTTCATGCACAACTTTTCTCAATTACAGTTCTTACTGAGTTTAAGCAAAATTTCCAACCATCCAAATCACTGAAATTTCCATCTGGCACCTTTTCCCAGGTCCCTACGAAGAGGCCTGAGAATGTTCCAATGACAATAATAGTTTGTGATGAGGCCATTTTGAGTTCCTTGTCATGCACAAAGCACAAAAATCTACACCATCTTGAATCACAAGCCTGTGTCATCCTGAATCCCCTCTATGCTATTGCACCAATATAACAAAAATAAAATCAGTACTCCTCTCATTTTAAAGAGAGCAGAGAGACAGTGATGTGGCAACAAATGTGAAGTATAGTACAGTTCACTAACAACAATAATAATAATAATAATAATAAATTTTATTTATATCCCGCCCTTCTCCTTAGAAAAGGACCCAAGGCGGCGCACAG
>JAPKID020001598.1:0-14522 GCA_026931265.2 Tropidonophis doriae
TGTTTTTTAAACTGTAAAATTAGGGGGTCGTCTTATACGCCCGGTCGTCTTATACGCCGGAAAATACGGTAACTGTCCTTGTTCTGTCACATGATGGAGCTATATGGACAGCAGTGTGGCATAGCCCCATTCTGAATGTATATTAAGGATATGATGTGTGGGCAATGTCTATACTATGTAACATGATTTTCTTCTACCTCTGCAAAGAGGCTGTGCGAATGATCCCAGCAAAAGGTCATCGTATTTGTAATTGGAATCAGACTTAGAAATCCTTAGCACTCTTTTCTTGTACTTTGTTTCCCATCAACAAAATTGAAGCAAATAAGAGCTCTCTTGTGAATGTGATTGGCAAATACTTGAGGTATGAAAGTACAATTTATTTAAAAATAGCTACTATCTATTTCTCTCTAAAGGGGGAATGGTCATTTTCCAACATTCTGCCTCCTTGAGCCCTGAGCTCCTAATTCAGAATCAACTCTCATCAGTCATCTCACTAATATAAACTGTTAATGGAATGATTCAACAAACACTTAATCAAAGTTAATTATGGACCTCTAATAGTTTGGGATGTGAATAAGTATAATGTCTGGACTTGTCTTAGTTATTCTTTCCTTTTGGTTTGAAAGTAGATAATAGAACTCTGATTACAACTGTAATTTTAGTCCTTGTAATATTTTTTGTTATTGGAAGGATAAGATCTGCTCTGATTTGATTGCAAATATGTATATCTTATTTTGAGTACACATATTTTTTTAAATCAGACCATCAATCCATAAAGCTCAATATTTTTTTCACGAATGGGCAATAAGGTATCTGTGGAAACAGTGCCCTTTCTTTTTTTTGAGTTCCTCAACAACTGCCATGAAAGTTATTGGGCTCTGATTATTGGAGACCATTTTTCCATTATTATTAGTAACCCTGAGTAACCTTACCTTCCATGAATCTGTTTTAGTAGGGGTTGCTTCCAATCTGGTTCCCACGATTCAGATACTTGACCAAATCAGTTTTGAATCATATCCCTGAATTGAAAGTTTGCATTGTCTGCTGTACTTCCTCCTTTAAAGTTGTCCAAATTGATGTCCATCATGACATCATGTGGTAGCAAGCTCAGTTGGTTAATTCAGCACTGTATGAAAAAAATATTTCCTAATTCTCACCACATGCTGTTTTATTCAATAAAGTCAAGTTCTAGTCTTAAAAGGATGAGCAGGTTATTTTCCTTTCCATTTTCTACACAGTGTGCATAAATCCATATACATTTTGTCTTTCAGCGTCTAAGAAATTTCAAATATTGACAATATTTGACACATTGACGTGTCCTTTGCTTGCTTCCCATCCTGCCCTGATCCTAAAAACAACAAAGCATACAAACCAACAAAAAATGCCAGGAAAAAAAGAGAGAGACCACATACTGTATTTGACTGTGGGCACTGCTAAAAGTAGACAATGAAACCATTCTGAGTGCCACCATTGGTGGGGTCTGCATGTGGGATAAAAAAAAAATCAAGAAGTCAGCCAAATCAAAGATGCAGGATTTTTAAAAATGTTTAAAAAATTAAAAATGTGCATAACATACATTTTTTAAAAAAAACAACTAAGGTTTTGATTATGTAATCACCATGGCCATTATGTCTTTTTTTAACTCATCCTGGCGATGCCAGGGTCAACCAGCTTCAAAGCTTTGTCTTTGAGTGTGTGCAAATGTTCAGAAAGAATGTGAGATGTTGGAGGAAAAAAAGCCTTTTTTTTCTCTAAATTGTAGTGGGCTTGATGAATACTGCTCCTGAAGCTGACTGATGCTAGTGGGGCTTAATAGAGATCACATGGGAGTGATTTCTAGCAGAGCCAGATTAAAAAAATGATTTAATTCTTTTGGTAAATGTTGAAAGGCAGAGAATAAATTGCTCCACTTTTTAAAAAGAACCTACCTTCCCATGTGCCATGAACTCAGTGAAAGCCGAGCTTTTCACAGTGGCTCTTAACTATTAAAATAAAGCAAAAATTAAAGACACATGTATTGCTACGCTTATTTTAGCTCTCGGATTCTGCTAATGAGAAGGAGAACCCTGGGAATATTGTAGAGAAGCAATATATTAGAAAGTCATACAGTAGCACCTCTGATCACAACTATAATTTATTCTCTAACTTTAGTTTCGACCTGAACCTAATTTTGGAAATTTGGCACTTAGAAGAAAAAAAAAGGCACCAAAGGGGAAATGGGCTGCAAACATTTTTTGATTGGAATGCAATTTGGTCGTGATCAGAAGCATTCGTGACCAGAAGTTTCACTGTACTTAACAGGGGAGGGGAGGGAAGGGGAGAGTCTCTCCTTGATTCAGAATCTGGTTTTGCAGAGAGGGAAAATGAGCTTAAGGAGGAAGGAAGCCTGGCCCGTCCCCCCCAAATATTTATGACATCTAATTTGTTTGCATATTTCTCAGTATGATTAAAATGCCCTGCACGGTTCCAGCGGCTGCTGTGTTTCCTGACCAGGAAAATCCCACTGAACACTTTTGTTCCTTTCATTGTTCTGAAAAAACAACAATTGGAAAGCTTGACCAATCCTGACAGGTCAGAGGTCATGGCAACATATGGGAAGGGGCATCAAATGGTTAGCGTTGTTTTAGAAACCCCAGTGTTCCCTCCTTTTATTTGTCAGAAATAATTTACCGGGTCATTTTGAGTCTGTTTGACTCATCTGTTCTTTTAAAAACAGAAGGATTGATCCAATCTTTGGGTGATATTGACGCTCCCAACAAAATAGCCAGGGGTAAGGAACTTGTTGGCTGCAAGTCACAGCGCACATGTTTGGACACTAATCTGAATTTAGCAAATCATTTTTTAAAATATGGTAATATGTTTAAAATGATATTTGATTTCTTTATGAATATGACAGCAGTAGCTGGGGAGTGATAATAGAAGAATTTGAGAGTTATAATGTGCAATACATTTGGGACAGCTGTTGGAGGAACATTTGATAGCTAACTGCTACATTATTGTTGCAGTATATTATAGCTGTTGACATATGTATATCCATATATTCAAAGAAATACCAAATGATTCCTTTGTAGGTCAAACTTTTCAGTTCCATTGTGGGTGCATGTTCAATTTTCAGCAATGTTCCCTCTTTATTTCTGCCTTTTGCAAAAGAATACAGCACCCCCTGGTGGCAGGAAAAAAAGATTGTTCTTGTTATTTCATACTGTGTAATATATTGCATTTACTATATTACTTTTAAAGAACAAGGTAAATGGAATCTTTGCTTTTTTCATTTTGCAACTATTCATGCATTTGTTCATTTTAAAGGTATCTATGCCATCTTTACTCAAAATTGTAAGAAGTACTCATAAGATTTTTTTAAGGGATATTTTTAAAAAGGTAATTATTACATTACTTCAGTATAATAATAATACATATATTGCAATAAGAAGTATACTGTGAATTTAAAATGTTAAGGTGAATAAAAATGCCTTGATTTGAGGGAAATCAACCAGCCTTTGTTTCAGATACATCTTTAAAACCCATTTTTTGCAATTGCAAAATGTAAGGGATTTGAAATACTCAGCCTTTGAAAACATGGGCAGGATGGTCTGTTTAGGCTACCGGGGTTTAAGACTTTAAGCAGAAATGCTTCTTTGACCCATCAGTAAGTTTTAAATTCGCCAAGCAAGATGAGCACCTTAGGCATTTGTGCTGTATAATCATGAAGATGTCCTGTTCTCAAAGCCTTAAGAAGCCTGTGAGTCAGACCATCCTGCTTCTTCTAACCAGATTGTTACTAGAACATTACATCCAGCATTATGATTGCCTAATCTGGAGCTTCTCAAAGAACACTTTGGGCAAATGGAAGGAGTTTTATTTGTTAATGTATCTCAATTCCAATAGCAGAGAGGTATTGAGCAAAATATAGGCAAAATTAACGAGTAATAATGACAATTGGAAAATAATCTGATTAATTAAAATGATTATTTTAGTCAGGCATAAATCCAGACATAATCCCTTTCAAACATGCTAACTCATCTGTAATGTGGAGATGTCAAACCCCCTAACCCACTTCCTACTTAGAATCCTGCGATTCCCTTGCAAAAATGGTTTAGTTAAGTCAACACTCCTGTCCCAAGCCAGGTTCAATGCCCTTATTGTTCAATACTCTTTATCAGTATTTAGAGCTTGTTGATTTTGCTTGCAGTCTTCCTTTGCTTCTGTAGGCATCTTCCTTAGCTTGTACTCATAAACATTAACATCGCTACCACTGTCACCGCTTGAAATGAAAAACTTACACTTTCAGTATAGCTGCACATAGGTCAAAATGACCACCAGAGGCCTGAAGCCCCTAACTCTCTCTTTAACAGCCTCAGTCAAATCTGTCTAAAGGATTACTTCTAGGAGTGCTTTTTTGTTTCTTTCCCAGGTAGAAGCCTGTGAACCTTACAACCTGTGCCATAGACACCAGACCACTTTCAGCAAAGGGTCTCCCAGCTACAGATGTTGACAAACCCATTGCCTGGTGATAGTATATAACCATTGAGATTAATAGTCACTTATCGCCTTCTCTTTCTTGATAATTGAGAGGTGTACACGGAAAACTTCAGCAATGTTTAGGATAATGACAATATTTTTCCTAAATAACTTGCTATGGTCTGATCTGAACACAAGGATACTATATTCACACTGTTCTGCTGACAGAGGGTAGAGGAACAAAATGGAGAAAGATGTAGCCCAGGGTTTTGGCAGAGTTGCAAATAGGGAAATAAAATTTGGTAAGGGCAGCTTTGTAAAAAGAAGGCAAAAGCCTATTTTTTTTCTTTTTTCAGTAGATACCTATGAACCAAGCATATGAAAATGCAAACTAACTTTGACTAGCCAGTTGTCTGAAATGATATAAGGTCTTCTGCTTGAGCCGAGGTTTGGACTAGAAGACCTCCCAAGTCCAGTCCAGTTCTATTATTCTGTTGTTATTTCTTCCAGCGAGTTACTGGTTGTATCCTGTCCAATGTGAACACACCATCTTTGACCCCAGTGATTGGACAGCCCCAGAACGAGACCCCACAGCCTATTTACCAGAACAGCAACCTTTCCAACAAGCCAAGTGCAGGTAAGAGAAAATGGAAAGCTCAAAAGTAGAAGCTCTTGAAAATATAACAGTAATAAATGGGGTAACCCAGGTGAGGGAAGAGAACCCGGGATGGTGTTTCCTGCCTCAAGTGCCAAAATAATTGTCCAGATTAGATTTTTGGCACTTTGACATCTGGAGGGGAAAGCCATGTCCTGTTCCAACCCAAATAAGCACAATGTTTCACTCAGACTTTCTCATTCATCTTGATAATCTATACTCAGGATAGCTGCCAGTCCCTAATTATAAACCTTCCCCTAAATTGCGTGTTGAGACATTTCAGCATTTCTCCTTTCATCTGCATCTTTCTCACCTTCTGACTGGCACACCTGGTTTGCTCTTGGCTTCAACAGGTGGTAGAGAGTGCATAAGAAAATAGGAGAAAAACTGAATGGAACAGCTGCTTGGAGTAGGTTTAATGGCGCAGAGAGAAGTTTTACTTTACAAACCACTAACCCTAACTATCCAAAGAGAACTGGATATTAAAATATTTGCTTTCAAATATAAACAACTGCTGGGGGCAGAGGAAAAAAAGGGGGGAAGTAGATCCTTTCACATTTTGATCATCCAGCAGGGGGTGTTGTCTTTAAATGTAACACAAGTGCCCAGCTGGATCTGATAGAGAGCCCATTTAGTTTAGCACAAGAATGGCAAGTCTTTTGGACTCAGTGTGTCAAATGTTTGGAAAGTTTGGAAAATGCCAAACTTAATGTTGCTGGTGCCTGCCCTATGGACAAAAAGGAAACAATTCTTTACATATTCAGTTTTTAAAAAAATACAGTCCAATTATGTGGTATACAATGAAACATCAAACAGTTACAAAAATAAAATATAGTTAAAACTGATTTTCAGAATGTCTGGAGATTGTGTGATTGCACGGTCTTTTCACGTGGCTTTGGGAGGGTCTGGAAGATGCACAAGAGCACACATCACCCTCTGAAAATTGTGCAAGAAAATTGTGCTTCAGAGGCGGGTTGCTACCGGTTTGGCCTGGTTCAGCCAAACCAGTAGTGGAATTCAGACCTAGGTCGCAGAACCAGCAGCGACCCAGGCCTGACACATCCCTGAACCAGTTCTCTGGTGTCTTCTGCCATTGCTGGCATGGTTCTGCCCATGCATAGAGCAATATTTAGTCAATTGTGCATGCACAAACAACACGCAGCCATAAAGCACATGTGCAGCAAACCAGTACTAACCAGTTCAGGAACCCACCCCTGATGTGCCTTCTAGAATAGTTGGTGGATCAAATTGAACATGTGTGTTACCCAAAACATTGTGGCACATCACCTTTGATACACGTCATAGGTTCACCATCACTGGTTTAGCATCTCTGCATTGACCAGCTCTCAGGTCTGGCATTCTGAGATACATTACAGTATCTATTTATACTTTGTAAAAATATTTTTTTATTTCTGTTTTACTTTACTTTTAATGTGCATACTCAAAATAATACACTATTTAAAAAATAATCAAAATAAACAGTAGTTTAATAATAGCTGTAACTGCTCATTAGCTAGAAATGGCTGTTGAAGATTATGGATTTGGGTTTATACATTCTTTACCACATATTATTTTCATTGTTGATTTTAATTAAGTATCTGTCGCAGAGTTTCATTTTAAATGTATGTTTTATTGTATTGTCAAAATAACTGTAGTTGGTGCTCTAAGTTAAATAAATATTTTAATTTTGACTGAATTTAGTATAACCTTTAAGCACATGGGTCAAATTGGATTCTTGTTGTATACTTAAACTGCAGAGGAAAAAAATGCATTTTAGTGATTTCCATCTGAATAAGAGAACACATGTTGCTGTATAGTTCTCAGAAACAAATTCAAGTTCTTTGTTGGGTTGACAACAGCAGTAACATTTTGTCAAAGCAAGGATTAAAAAAATTCTGGCGATCAAATCACAACACACATATGTTATTTTAAATTGTAGAGGAAACCCACTGAATGAGGGGAAAATAATGTTTTATTTGTAAACCATAGTACTTCCAAGATGTAGTAAAGGCTGATTTTTCTGTTTTATTCTCTGCTTTCCTTCTTTTCTTAGCAAAACTTTTGGGGAAGGTGGGAGAAAGCCTTAGCAGGATTTGCTGTGTTCGTCCCCCAATGGAGCGTTTCACCTTTGTGGGTATGTTGTTGAAAAGGGGTTGTCTGCAGCCAGCTAAAACTTGTGACCTGTGACTGAAATTAGATTCTTTTCAAGATGTAGATGACCAGGCTGAGCCTGAGGGAGGGATCAAACAAGTCATCAGTCATGAGTCCCTGTATGCCCACAATAGATCTAAGTCCTGCTCACCTTGAATGGCTTCTTAATTCCTACTCATTTCCCTTACCGTTAGTACCTCAGATTTTTGTAGAGAGTTTGCAATAAATATTTATACTCATCTGAACTGCCTTAATTTCTCAATTTCCCTGGTGCTTGACATTAGCTTTTCCTCTGGAGATTGTTTGTTGTATAACTAAAAAGAACAATCGAGTGATTTCTACCAACAATAGCTGATGATGGAAGTATGTTGGGCCTCTGGCAATACCAGTGTCCCTCAATTTATCCCCAGATATTTCCAGGACTGTGCTGAACATTATATATGAATTACCTTGGATGTGTTTCAGAAAAGTTGGATCAATCCAAACAAGGACTGAAAATGACTTTTTTTAAGTACCTAATATAATACTTGCTTTTCAATTTTTCAGGCATCTATCTTTCAGGCTCAAAAATCCTGTGGTGCTGATACTAGATTAAACATTTGATATATTCTGGAGTTCAGAAGAATCTCTTAGGGACATACTAGATATGGAAGATGACTAAGTAATTGAAATAATGCATTCAGCATTTTGGGCTTGCCAACTTCTTCCATATTTGATCTCCTGCTTCATTTCAGCCACTGTTATTATCACTACTTACAGTAGAACCCTCATTTTACTGTAATTACTTTTAATTATACTCTTTATAAAAGGTGCTCTAAGTACAGTTGTAAAAGGGCAGGATAACTGATTGTGCAGTAAGAGTTGCTTAGTAAATATAGTGTTTCTAACTAATAGATTTACCTCACTGTAAGTCGTTCTGTGAAATATAATTTCAGCATTTGCTTTTCTTGCTTTCTAGATGAAAATGCTAATTTGGGGACTGTGATGAGATATGAAGAGATTGGTAAGTGAGCATCATCCACAGGATTGTAAAAGTGGGCATACTTGCATATAAAAGGGGCAGAAGAGTTGTGGTTACTGTATTACACAATTGATGTTGATATTAGTTGGAAAAACAATACATATATGCAAAGATCAGGGAGGTTGTGGGGTCTGTATTGAATGACAGGGAAGACTGGAATGCTATTATCTACAAAGATACTACTGAATTCTGCAAAAACTCTTGAAAAGTTGTGCATTACTTGGAACTGATTTCAATCAGTGCTTTTGACCATGAAGAGACCATTTAGCAGTTGCCTGTAACTTCTAAACAATGGTTGCAACTCTTCCAAGACAGTGAAATTTTAGGAAAAGGTTTAGGTGTTTTGAAGAGTTGTAAATGTGTCGTTTACAACATCCATATGTCTCCTTCCAAACCATCTTTTTTGGATTGAATCCAAATGATTTGTCATGCTGTAAACTATGCAGCTTCCCAGATAGTAAAATGCATATGACATCAAAGACCCAGCATTGCCTTTCAGACTGACAAGCAACTAATAATGAGTTGAGGGTGTGAAAAATCATTCTAAATCTGCTTCATGTGCATTGGCACTCATTTTCACTTGTAATTGTAGTCTGTAAATTAATCTTACAATTAAAAAACCCACATTCATTATCATTGTAATCTTCCCTAATAGATGGAATTATGCATTCCCCTAATGTACGCTTACCAAAAATAACTACCTCCATCTATATTTTTTTGTACTCAGCTTTTCCAACTATGTCCACTTTGGAAGTGTGTGTGTGTGTGTGTGCGCACGTACATGCGTGCGCACAAACACGCACCAATCCATAGAATGGAGAATGACAGAAGCTAGCAGTCAATAGCAGATTCCACATTTTTAAGATTTTATACAATTGATGTCGAATATAACTTTATGGGAACCTGCCTGGAAATTCTACTAAGCCCTGCCATTAGGGAGTGGAGTGACAGGTAGTGGAACATGGCATAATGGCAATAACTCTTTGAACACTTTCCTGCATTTCATAAGCTGAGTCACCCTGAGACACAAGGCAGAAGAATATTTTCTCTCTAGTAGTCAACTGCATCAAAAGTTTTAAGACTATGAAGAACAATTGCAGGAAGTGTCCAGTTAAATGAAAAGAAGGACTAAGGGTAACATGATAGCACTGTTCCAATAACTTTGTTATTGTTCCAATAACAAAGACCCTGAGGATATGACAAGAAGCAATGATGGACACTAATCAAGGAGAGGACCAACCTAAACTAAGGAGAAATTTCCTATCATTTAGAACAATTAACCCGTGAAGTGACTTGCCTTCAGAGGTTGTGGATGCTTTTTAAGGTTTTTAAGAAAAGAGTGGACAATCATTTGTCTGAAATAGTATAGATTTCCTTCTTGAACAGGAGACTGGATTAGTGGACATCCAAGGTCCCTTCCAACATTCTGTTTCTGCTTTTGTGTTTGCACAGGCATAGAAAAGTCACTGCACATGCATTATATTGGTGCACAAAATTGCCAAAAATGAACATAACCCCGACATTGCTTAAGGAATATTAGTGGTCAGTAGTGAAGTAGATAAAGTGACTGATAGACAGATGGTAGCAATTCTAGAGTGTTTTCACAACGCAGAAACCACAACTCTGTTTTAAAGTCTTTTCTGCTCTCCTTCCTTTTTCAAGTCTTTGCATCAAGGCAAAGGGGTTAGTGGGGAGTGGTTATCCAGGGGAACTTCTCAGTAGCTGTATCTCTTCTTCAGAGCTTCGAATCTTGCTTTTGTGTGGAAGCGATCTTCTGGAGTCCTTCTGTATCCCAGGCCTTTGGAATGAAGCTGATGTGAGTAGATAACAGAAGATGGTCAAAGCTGTGATCTTCCTTCCTTCCTTCCTTCCTTCCCTCACTCTCTCCCTCCCTCCCTTCCTCTCCATTTACACACAGTAAATACTGATTCAGCAAAATATACTTCCTGGGGAGCTTTGTTTACTTGTGATGGCTTGGGAAATCATAGATTGACAGTCTACTTTCACCTTCTCTGTTCGTGACCCCTTTTTATTCCCAGTTCTGACAATAGTAAAAG
This sequence comes from Tropidonophis doriae, assembly GCA_026931265.2. Taxonomy (NCBI): domain Eukaryota; kingdom Metazoa; phylum Chordata; class Lepidosauria; order Squamata; family Natricidae; genus Tropidonophis; species Tropidonophis doriae. The sequence continues at coordinate 10,343 of JAPKID020001598.1, forward strand.
GACAATGATGATTTTTATAGTGTATTTAGTTTAATTTATATGTAAATAAATATAATTTCATATTTCAGTAGTAGGAGTTTATTAGTTGATTACTCTTACAACCTTATCAAGAAAATAAACAGCTCTTGCCAAATTTCTTTTAAAATGATTTACCCACAAGGATTTGGGTAAGGATTTGATTAAGTGATCTTATGAATGCATATGCTGGTTCAGCCTTTACATTGGATTTTCTGAAGACTACAATTCCCAGGTTCATCCGTTAGGGTAACTATTGTTAAGAATTCCAGGAACTGTAATGCAAAAGTTGAGAAACCTCTCAGAGATAAACCTACAGTAGAGGTAGTCCTTGACTTACAACCATTCATTTAGTGACTGTTCAAAGTTCCAATGGCACTGAAAAAAGTGACTTAACAGAGGGATAGAATCAAGATCACGTGAAACGTTAATATCACTTTATAATGCCTTGGTAAGGCCACACTTGGAATACTGCACCCATGTTTTGGTTGCCACAATATAAAAAAAGACATGGAGACTCTAGAAAGAGTGCAGAGAAGAGCAACAGAGATGATTAGGGGACAGGAAGCCAAGACATATGAAGAACAGTTGCAAGAACTGGGTATGTCTAGTTTAATAAAAATAAGGACTAGGAATGACATGATAGCAGTCTTCCAATATCTCAGAGGCTACCACAAAGAAGAGGAGATCAACCTATTCTCCTGGAGGCAGGACGAGAAGCAATGAATGGAAACTTACCAAGGAGAGATCCAACCTAGAATTAAGGAGAAAATTCCTGTCAGAACAATGAATCCAGAAATAGTGGGTGCTCCAACACTGGGAGACTTTTAAGAAGAGATTGGACAATCATTTGTCTGAAATGGTATAGGATTTCTTGCCTGAGCAGAAGGTTGGGCAAGAAGACCTCCAAGATCCCTTCCATCACTGTTATTCTTTTATTGATTTTCCCACAAGTATCTACAGTTCACAAGATTCAGTCAAAACTGTGTGCTATTTTTTGAAAGCTCTGTGGGAGCCTTTGAGACACAGAGAAAAAAAACACAGATTACCAAGAAAATGGATCCCAATATAACCAAGTTCATAGAATACATCTTCACCAGAAGACCATAAATTGATTCAGATTTAGGAGAAAGTTGCTATAAATATATGCTTTCATAAAATATAGTCATTCTAATTTAAACAGATGGAGGTGATAGTGGGGGACTTTGGCATTGTTGTTGTGCCACGAGATGGTGCAGATACCGAGAGAATCATGAACCACTCCTCTGTACTTCGCAAGTATAAAGTAAGTTTTGTTGTTTTTATTCTTCTAAAACTGCAGTAATAAATGGACTTTAGGCTGGCACTCAATCCTCCTTTCCTGAACCTCCCTGGTTGCATACGTGTCAGCTCTCAGGTAAACCAGACAGGAAACATGAGTAGATGAGATCATTCTACTTTATTGTAAAGATTCAGTAACATGATCTTGCAAGTCTAAAGGTACAAACTTCCTGCCATCATTCTTAGCTGCCCGAACAATTATGGCAGGTCCTTCCTAAATTTCTTCCTCTGAGAATTAATCCACTCGGGTTCCTGCTTCTCTTGCCTGATCGTTTCCTAGGCAGCATCTCTTTCCTTAGAACCCCAACATCACCCACACATTCCATTACAATGCAGTTGCCCATTTCAGGTTTGTCTACAATAGGGGGCAGGAACCCTACTAGAATTCTGTCTTCTGGGTTTCTGAGAAAGTTGCAGCCGGGACAGTAGAAGAGTTTTTCCTGGAAATAGTGTCAAGTGTCGTGGAAAACAGGAGATGCAGGCAATTGAAATGAGTATAAAGAGTTATTGCAAGCTTAAGATTTCTGTAAGAATCTGGACAACTGACCATTAAGGAAAATGCAGTGAAGATAAGACAGGCATTCAAAGTGGGTTGGAGTTAGATCTCTTGCAGGCATGAAGGAACTCGTGACTTTTGAGGCTCCTCCTTCAGGCTCAGCCCTGTCATCTCCTACAAATAGTCAAGTCTAAGAATAGTTTCCTTGTCCAACAATGGTATGTTGAAATTATCTTGAGAGACAGAAAGGATGGCCACAGATTGGACAACCATCACATAAAAGAGATTTCCAACTACAGAAGAAGGAAGGTGCAAAGGAAACATTTTAGCAGGGACCCTCCCGAGTTTTCTGGAGAGTAAAAGGAGAGGACGGAAGAAATATTTTCAATCTTGCACGATTCCAAAACCTCACAATAAAATGAGCATTCATGATTGCGCTCCTTTTGTGGGCTTTCTTGAAGGGCTAACATACCCTAAGCAGGTGCAGGATAAAGTCATCAATTGTTTTAGTCTGTCTAATTTGGATTTTCACCTGCGGTAATATGTTCTTAATCCCTTCTTTAAAATGCAAGGATTCTGACAAAAGTGAGCAAGTGTCACATTATTTTCAGTTTAGGCCTTTGTTTTGGAAAAATTGAAGGCTTCGCTATATCTGAAAGGCAAACAAAAGAAGAGCAGGAATAACCTAGAGTCTGACCGAGACTTGGATTCCCCTAACTATTGGTTTGTGTATCCAAATCTCAATTTGAGCTGTTTAGAAAGAAAAAAATTGAACACAATTAGTTTTGCTTTGCAGTAACTTTTCCTTTTTTAAAAAAATTCTGCCAGATTAGCTGGAATACAATACTTTCAGAGATTTACAAACTGATAAGGGTATAATAAATACTAGGTTAGTTTAAAATAATTTGAAAAAATAATCTCTCAGTAAAAATATTCAACTTTTCTGCTCAAAATACCGATTCAATACAACTTCTCTTTCCTCAGAAACAATGGGATGGGATGACATTCAGGGGTGGGTTACTGCTGGCTTGGTGCATGTGCAATTTGCACATGTGCCCTTGCTTTGCTCGCTCGCAGGCCTGGCGCATGCTCTGTTAAAGGCGCAATTGCCTTTAAGTAGGTCTGCACATGCGCAGAACATTAAAAATGTCAAACCGGGAAACCATTTCGGAGGTGTGGCGAGCCTGCCGTCACTACTGGTTCAGTGACCCAGTCACCATTTCCACTACCGGTTCACCTGAACAGGTGCGAACTGGTATCAACCCACCTCTGGTGGCATTCTAAGGTAAGGATGCCATAACCAAAAAGGCCCTTCTATTGAGTTTACAAATCTTAAACTCCAATATCCTGCTTCAGTGAGCACGTGGAAAGATTCATCCTTACATCCCTGGAAATGTTTCCTCCGCAGAACAATATCCTGGTTGTGAAGGATGATGTGAATCACCCCATGGCTATTGTCAGTTCTACTAAAAGCAGGTGAGTGAGGGGAAATGGGCTATGACTGGGGAAGGTGACTTACTGGGGAGGGAACAAAATAGCAGCAAGATAATTGCTAAGAAACTGATTTGGTTGGAGGGGAAGTCATCTATTCAAGGACAGAGTATTTTATAATATAGGTAGTTCTCAATTTATAGCCATTCGTTTAGTGACAGTTCAACGTCACAACAGCTCTGAAAGAAGTGACTTAAATCTAGTCCTCACATGCCTACAGTCATGTGAACAAAAATCAGACACTTCGCAACTGGTACATGTTTATGACAATTGCACTGTCCAGAGATCATGTGATCACCATTTGCAACCTTCACAATTGGCTTCCAACAAGCAGAGTCAATGGGGGAAACCAGATTTGCTTTACGACTGCCTGATTCCATTAACAACTGCAATGATTCGCTTAACCATTGTGGCAAAGAAGTTCATAAAATTGGATGCGACTCGCTTAACAACTTCCTTGCTTAGCCATGGAAAGTCTGATCCCAATTGTGGTCGTACGTCAAGGATTACCTTTATGGCAGTACCCTTTTTATCCCTCTATTACACTGGATCCTAAAGTGGCCAATTATATCCTGTGCATACAGAATAAAATACAGGCACAATAAAATACAGGCACATAAACAGGCAGCAAAATTTGAGACGTAATCTGTAAATCCTGCCTGCTTATTGGAGCTACAAAGTTGTTTTCCCCTGTCCTTCACCTTTTTTGCCTGTTGTGGAATGCCTAAATGTAGCAGGAACTTTGTTATACAAAATAATGCTAGAGTTCTGATGATTGTTTTAAGGGCACGGGAAAATTGAAAAGAAATAAATTGTGAAACTTGCAGCTGAGTTTCTTCCAGAATTTTATAACTTTGT
>JAPKID020001599.1:0-14520 GCA_026931265.2 Tropidonophis doriae
ATCAGTACGCTGATGACACCCAGCTGTACTTCTCTACCCCTAGCCACCCCAACAGTGCCGTCGAAGTGATGTCCCGGTACTTGGAGGCCGTGCGAGTCTGGATAGGGAAAAACAGGCTCCGACTCAACCCATCCAAGACCGAGTGGCTGTGGTTTCCGGCGTCACAACATAGCCAGTTGGTTACATCTCTGGCTATCGGGGACGAGTCATTAGCTCCCAGAGAGAGGGCCCGCCACTTGGGCGTCCTCCTGGACTCTTGGCTGTCTTTGAATGACCATTTGACAGCCGTAGCCAGGGGGGCTTTTTATCTGATACGGCAGTTGCGCCCCTTTCTGGATCGTGGCGCCCTACACACGGTCACTCAAGTCCTTGTCATCTCCCACCTAGACTATTGTCACGCTCTCTACAAGGGGCTGCCCTTGAGATGCACCCGGAGGCTCCAGTTAGTACAGAATGCAGCCGCACGGGGGATTCTAGGAGTCTCAAGATACTCCCATGTAACACCTCTCCTGCGAGAGCTGCACTGGCTGCCTGTGGCCTTCTGAGTGCGCCTCAAGGTACTAGTGACCATCTTCAAAGCACTCCATGGCATGGGACCTGGTTACTTGCAGGACCACATACCTCCACATGCCTACCACATACCTCCAGTCGACCTGTCCGCTCCCACAGGGAGGGCCTCCTTAGGGTGCCATCTGCTGGACAATGCCGGCTGGCGATTCCCAGGGGAAGAGCCTTCTCTGTGGCAGGCCCCACCCTCTGGAACGATCTGCCCCCCGACCTCCGTACAATCATGGACCTTCGCCTCTTTCATCGGGCATTAAAAACATACTTCTTTCATGCGGCTGGCCTGGCATAGCTGTTATGGCTGATCTTAGTCTGGGTTTTAATTATGTCTTTTAGCACGGGTTTACAAAATTAAATTAAATTCATTTTTAATTATTCTGATTGTATGTATTATTTTATTATTTTTATTATCCCTGTGCACCTCTCTGAGTCCCGTCAGGGCGAGAGGACGATATAGAAATACATGAAAATAAAAAATAATTTCTTTTGTTCCAAAATATTTTCCCTCCCTTTATTGAAAATGGGAATTAAATCGGCCCTTTTCCAATCCTCTGGTAGTTACCCAATGCTGCAGGATATTTGAAAGGTATGGTTCAGTGGTTCTGAGATCACATCTAACAGATACCTCAGAATCTTGGGATATAATTTATCTTGTCCTGGTGAGCTAGAATGGACAGATGCTCTCTTGCCCTTTTCTTTCCTATTTTAAGTTGAGTTCCAAATCTGTTTTTTACAGTACTGTTTTTGATCAGTTTGACTGTTTGTGTAGCCCTGCCCACCCATCGGCCCTCATCCTTTGGCCTCTGCCTCGCAGCAATTTATCTACTTGCAGCAAATGGGAAAAATGGGGCTTGCAGAGGTGGCAATAGGCAATGGCAATCCCAACAGCCTGAAAAAGCTGGTCATCAGGAAGCCCATGTTGAAACTGAAATTGAAAGTGAAACAGGCTGTTTTCTGTTTGCTGCAAGGAGGCAAATTTCTGGGAGGCAGAGGCAGATTTTTTTTCTTGTGCTTATCAGGCTAAACTAAAACAGGCTGTTTTCTGTTTGCTGCAAGGAGATAAGTCAATAGCTATAAATGCCTATAGAATGTTCAAATTATTATATATAGTTTTAAAGACTATTTTTATTATTGTTCTAGACAATTTAACAAAATAAAGAAGCTTTTTAAAAGAAATGCTTGATCAGAAGAGAGCAGTGCTATTGTATCTTCTTTTAAATAACACAGAATAACGTGTATTTCCAGAAGGCCACATCAATTTTAACAGCATCTGTACAAGTATAGTCTGAAATATAATACCACAAATGTATATAGTCTGTACTGTTTGCTGTTTGGTGCAAGGAGGCAAATTGGTGGGAAGCAGAGGCAGATTTTCCCCCTTGTTTTCCTCCCCAAAAACTAGGTTATAATTCAGAGCATTTTATAATCTGAAAAATATGGTACCTAGATGAAATACCTGCTTGACAGATTTGCAATAGTTCTTTACCAGGATGCAACTGAACTGGGAAAACAAAGTAAGTACAAGCAATCTATTTTTCAGAAAGTCTTTTAGGTCCTCAGGTACAGAAAGGTACAGAAAGTTTGTTTTGGATGTATGTATGAGTCAAAGAAGTGATGAAAAATAGTATCAAAATACTGCCAAGGGGACAGCCAAGTCTGTTTGATATTTCTTTGAGCTCATGAAGTCTCTTTGGCTTGAAACATTAGCAAAAATCTTAATTTTTCATCTTCCTACAGGTTGTCTAGAAACATTTAGAGATAAACATGCCATTAACCCAAGTCATAAACTCTTTATCTACAGTGTCAGTTCCCAGTAAGATTCATGTCTCATGCATTACTAATCCAGTTTTACATAGCTCAGTATACTCAGTATATTCCACCATGAAGACATGTATCGGTGCTAGAGTTGTATATGTCTGGACCGTGTTTTGTGAAACAAGCTTTTGTGAAACTCTTAGTAGAAGAGTTGGAATTCATGCCAAATGCAATTTCTGGTATTCAAGGTTTATAATATTAAACAATATTTTATTTTGAATAGCTCCATTTACAAAGCTGTTTCTATAATTTTGGAAGTTCCATGATTTTTAATTTCCTTTTAATTTCCTTCCAGAGAATGTCCATGAAGTTCTGTATGATTAATATAGACCAAAAAAGTATGGCTATGTTAATCAGCCTTAATCATGTTACAATTAAGATTTGATGGTGGTATGGTATGATTCAGTTTAGTTGACGCACAATTAAATCTTTATTCTTCTAGGTTCAACTGGAAAAAATGCTTCAACAATAGATTGTAAAAGAAAACATCAAAATGCCTAAGGATCTTATGATTCTTTTGTTTTGAAGAGTGGGATGAAAATATCAGCATTAATTAACTTTTAAAGGATACAAACCCAGTAAATGTTCAGCCACACAAGTTAAGTTTAAAAATAATGGAATTTTAAAGTATTCCTCGTAACTATTACAGTATATGACAGGGATGAAAAGAAGATGACACAACAGCTAAATAGCCACCAAAGTTTCCTTGAGATCATTCTCTTCTGGAGCAAAGAGGCTTGCAGGCATGGCTCATAAGAGAGTCAAGCATCTGGGAAATCAGGCAACATCAATAGGTAAATGGTGGCATGATGTAAGTAATTAACAGAATTTGCCCCCTGAGATTACTGGCTACTCAGGGCTGGGAAATTGGCTAATCTAGAAGTAGAATTTCTCCTAGGACTGATCAGCAATATTCCAATTCACAAAGTGATACATAAACAGCAATGCACAAACTCTGACAACAAATAGAAGCAACATCTATTGCATAGTCAAAGCAGTTCAAAGCCCTCCAAACACCTGGGCAGCAACCATTTCAGTTGGATGTCGTGAATCACCTCTTTGATTCAGTTTGATTCCAAAGGAGGGAGTATAAATAGCTCTGAAAAATAATTCTTCAAACAGAATCAAAATTGCACATTTTCTTTGTCTCATTTTCAAAACAGCAAGAACATAGAACAGAACACAGGACTGAAAAAGATTGTAACATATTAAGCAAATGAAACCTTTCTGATGCCACTTTCAAAAAATGCCATTTTTCCCCCAATTTCTCTATTCCTGCTTCTGCATAATGACAATATTTTTCTTACCACCCTGATGAATTCAATACTCCATACTAACTTGAATATAGTCCAACATAGAGTGATCCTTGAACCAGGTTCTTTCCTCCCCCTTGTTAATCTTCAAAAGTGCACTTATGACTACTTTAAGATGGAAAACACTTTCGTAAATGCTGACACATTCTTCTGAATGCTTCTATTCCACACTCAAAGATCACATCCTACAGCTAATGATCCTTATTCAATGTTGTTCTCATATCAGTGCTATTTAGGTCCATCACTCACATTGCTTCTACCAGGCATTTTATGCAATGAATAGAAACCACTCTCGCTGCAAGTTTGACTACAGAATAACAGTTTGCCTATATTTATGGAATAGGTATTTTTTGAGGTTGCACACACTTCAAAGATATGTGGGAGGACAATTTTTGTAATGCTTCAACTAACTGCATCTTTGTAGATTATTAAACAGTGCATGGAATGAATATTTGTTTTTCATCTGTTTTACAAAAGCCTGAGTATTTCCCCCCCACAATGCTTTGTTCATTGCAAAGCCATCCCATTAAAACAGATAGATATTATAGCTTATAATTACTCCTTCCTTTGGATTGAAACTTACTGCATCTAGTCTAACATAGGCGGGGAACACAATCAGGACTAGAAGCAAAATGTTTTCAAAGAAAAACCAGAAAGTCTAGTTGCCTCTTTAAAAAGCACCTTTGGGACCAAACTGAGTAATATTATTATTAAACCAACTTCTCCATTTATCTACAGTATATGAAAGAACTACCACCAATGAAATAATTGTTGACAAAATGATGTAAATAAAGAGTGATTCATTAACCTATGAACGTGATGCATCCAGATATAACACATATGAACAATGCTATCATCATGAGGAATTACACACCAACGATTTGGGGCATATAAAACCTATTTCCAGTTGCTTCGATCTCCATGGGAAAAGCTGTGTTAGAATTGCCAAGGTTTGAAAAGACACTTTATATATTCCTTGTGTGAACTCTTAAAATTTCTTGAACCTATGGACCTGGAATATAGGAAAATAAAACTAACAATATGTTGATTGCAGCAGCATTCCTACCAAGTGAAAATGGATAGAGCTGGTTGTGTGAAGATTAAGATAATGATTGGGAACTTGCATCCTCATTTGACATGGAATAAGTACTTAATCAGTAAATTGGAAGAATCTAAATCCTGCAACCTATATAAAAAAGGAGAACTGAGTAGGATTACCATAGTAATTTGGTAAATAACCGAACCTTATAAAGGCAACACATTGACTTTTATTTATTTCCAACAAACTCAAATATGTGCAGGAATAACAAATGTTATAAAACATTTTGTCTAGTGGCCTCTGGCAGACTTAATCATCTGGAAAATGAAAGCCACGTTATGCATCTTTGTAATTACTCTTTCTTTCAGGCACAAAAAGAATGAAATGAACTGGCATCTGCTCTGGGGTTCAGAGTTACTAGTTTAGGATTTTAAAATGGATTCCATCTAAAATGTGGTCATTCATAACTCCTCACAATGGTTCAACTTTGGGGAGTTCAGTTACATCAATGCTTTATTAAAATTTCCAAGATAAAATGGGAATCTCCAAATTTAGAAGAAATATGAAAATTGTCAAGCACGCCTTCCTTAGGGGGTAAAACCAACATTCGCTTGAACTGTTGCAGGTCAAGGCAGCAGTGCCACGTGACCGAGCCTTAGCGAATGGTCTGCTTGGGGCTCCTGACAGATGTGGCCGACAGCCATCCAGCATCATCTTTCAGCTCATATAAGGTAAAAGTAAAACGTTTTCCAGACTTTAAGCAGTGAGGAAAGAGGACCACTACTGCCAGCCGCTTAAAAGAGGAGTGGCGACTCGGATGTTCCAGTAGCCCCTCTATAGTTTGAACAGATGAAAAGGTCCTCCATCTTCTCCACCCACTCCATGGGCCTGGCATTCGACAGGTATGGGGCAGAGATTTCCACCTGTTGAAAGCAGGTATGTTTTTAACTGATGAACATTTGCAGAATTTAATCTTTCTCTTTTGCTCTCTCTCTGGGCGTGGGTGGGTGTGGATGTATGTCTGCATTTCTCTGTCTCTCTTCATCATCTCTGTGAAGTTGGCTTTATCGCTTTAGTTACTTGTATCATTATTTGGGTAATACAAAAATATCATGATGGAACAAACAGTCTGTGACTGAATTCCCCTTTCTGTTCTTAGACTATACATAATTTTACATGCTTAAAGTCACTTTGCCTTCAATTTTTCATCATTTCATCATTTCATTTTTCAATTTTTCTAAGCTGGGAGTTTTTTGACCCCAAAAGAAAAAGATTGGGATGCCCTTTGTGGAAACGAAGGGAAAATAAAGAACCTACCTCAAGCAATTGGAGCAGGGGGGTGGGGGAAATCTGTTTGTGGGAAGCATCTTTATATATATTTGCCATTCTCCTTTCCTCTCCAGACTTTGAGAGCTGAATTTTTTCCCATGGAAATGGGAAAAAAGAAGCTATGAAATAAGATTTATTTCTTAATTTTTAGTAGGACCATGACATGCCAGGCTCTTTATTTCAGCATCCTGAGAGGTTTTTCTCTAAAGTGATGATTTTTGATCTTGAGAGTTTCAGGGCACTACTGAAAGAGTAGAAAGATTTCAGTTAAGAAACTGAGATGGTTTTGATTTTAGGACTGTTAAGCCTATAACTGCTCCTGTTTCTCACTGCTATCCTCCCATGCTGTGCACCAAGCAGAAAATGCCTACAAAAATTAGTATTGATGTGACCCTGGTCTTTTCCAAGAAAGATAAAGCAGTTCATCTCAGATGGTTGCCAGACACTACAAAGGCAGACTCTAAAATGCAGATGTCTCATACACCAGAGCTGTTCTGGTATTTGTTTGTTCCAGAGAATGTGTTCCAGGCTGGAAAATAAAAACCAGAAATATTTCCAGTCAAGACTGCCCTCCTCACCTCCCACACTGCAGTGGAAAAAGGCAATAGATCACTGTGTCTTCCCAGGGCTCTGTCGCCAAGGTGGAGCCAACCTAGAAGCAGAGGTGCTGCTAAAGTTGGAGCAGCAAAAAGCTTCACAGGCATTAAACAACCCTGTGGGAAATGGTGTCTGGTTTTGTCCATTTCTTTCATTACCCTCCCCCTCCTCAGCTCTTCTGGTAATGTGATCCAGGCCAGAACCAGAAGTGGAGATACTGACTATTCAATCCGTCCTTGAATAATCCAGTCAGCCAAATTTTCTAGCAGAAAGGAAAGATTTTTCATAGGAAGGGTTTTTTTTGCTCTTGACAGCAACATTTTAGGGGGTTTCTCTGTACTTCATTGTTTTTGGGGGATGTTTCATCACCCAAACTAGTGCTAGTTATGATGTTATTTAATTTGGATAATGAAAAGTGTGCAAGAAAATAACCAAGCTCAAAAAGCACTCTCTGTCAATCACCTTGATATCTGGTTACTTTCTTTCCCAGCCCCCTCCCTCTTTATACTATAGGTAGCAATATGAACAGTATAGATGACTCTTTCAAAATGCTAATATCTGATAGGAAATGTGGTATTAGGATTTAAAGTGCTGAAGCCAAAAAAGACAGCTGACAAGGAAGGGAATTATTTTCTTGCTATAGTGAAATAAAAACATGCACATGCATATTCAGATTTCCCAAAGCAATTATTTATAGGAAAGTCTGTGTGTCTAGACAGGGTACAATGTTAAATAGTTCCTGGAGAGCGTAATATTTCCTTTCCTACTAGTGAAAACGGGGTCTGGAAATCATTTAAGTTTCTTTCCTCCATCCTACTTTTTTTTTTAAAGAGCAGTTTATAAATCACATTTACAACTTTAAATAGTTTAGAAAACTATTCTGATTCTGATGAAAACCAAATCAAATGCCTCCTTATTTTCCTTGGCTTTTCCAAAACAACATTTCAATTTATCCCTCTTCATAAAATGTCACGGAAGAAGTACAGATGTACTTCCCAAGACTGACCCTAATCATTATTAGTCCTGCTTAGTTATTTCTTTTCTATTCTTTTTTATTGTAGGGAAACAGCCAAGAAGTGACCATATATATGTCTTTGCAAGACCTATCAAATCAACCCTGGGTGTGAGATTTCATAGTAGTGAAATCAGAAATGATTCAAGATTGAATTCAAATATTATTTTTAAGCTCATAACGCAGGAAAGCAAAAGCCTCCTTCAAGCTACCAGACAATATTCCTAAAATACTGCGGTTGTTAAGAATTGTTAGACATCTGTCCTTATATCTGGAAGACATAAGGCTGAGAGAAGCTACTATAGATATAATTATGAAAATGCTCAAAGGTTTTAATGTCCTGACAATTTTTTTCTCTTTTGAAAATATTAGCCTAAACACTGACTATAGAATGCAGCCATCTGCCTTCTATGGAATAATTGTCTTCATATTTCATGATCTTCATTGTGGGTCAGTGGAGAAGGACAATTGCATCTGCTATCTGACCTTTCACTGCTGTGATGCCCAATCACAGATGTTGAGGTTAGGTCCAGAAGGTGCTGACTTTTCCATAAGTTATATTCAAATACTGGAGAAAGGAACATAAATATGAACCTACCTTTTCATATAATGTGGAGCATATAACCTTTTTTTGCATTCTATCTTTTTTAAAGAAAGTGTTCTTATGCTATAATAAACCCTATGTCTGAATCAGTCAATTAGAATGGATACAATGGAGTTAATTTACATTGTGCCAGAGGTAGTACATGTATTTCTAAATGACATTGTAACTTTATTTTACTACATTTTATTGGTGGAACAGTTGTTCTGACCATTACTAGTATGGGGATGGGGGCTATTGTGCTAAGTGATGAGAAAGTTACAACACAAACCTTATGCATAATTAATGGCGCAACTACACGTAGCTGAATCCCAGAAAGATATGAGTAAAATTGCAATCTGAGTGCCTTTAACAACATTGTAAGTGAAGGGATTTGGCAATGCTCAAACAAGGCAGACCAGATTCTGAATGATATCAGTGCATAACAGGATCAGCGCTATTCATCAAAAATTCCCACAAACTTCTATCCAAAACTGTATTTCTAAACATTATTAGATTGCTCACTTTCTTCCTGGGTAGCAATCTCTAAGATTGTGAGAGGGGGAGATTGGATTCTCATGTGCTTTAAGACAAAGAGCCTCTGGATTTCTTTCTGAAGCACTGAAGTGGTTGCCCTTACTCTTGCATTCCATCTTCCCTTTTTGTTGGCCAAGGTTTCCTGCAACTGGCAATGGAATAATGGTTTTTTTAAGTAGCTAAATAACACTCTGTTCCCCTCTTCATTCTTTCCTTATACTATAATTGCAGTGGAAGAGAGGGCAACATTTCTAAGTCATCTGGTAGGAGATGCACGATCTTGGGAATAGTAGGTAGGATAAGGTAGGAGTTTCTCCCAGTGAGAAATAGGAAATCTTGCAACTCAAGAAAAAAAGTTGTTTTTGTTTTGTTATATTTCCTCAGAAGCAGATGTCAGACCATTGGTTAACCATCTTCTCAGAGCCTTCAGAAACCCTATATTATTATAGGGCCATCTGAATGGTGCCAATCACAGTTCAACACAGTTTCTCCATGCAGAAGGGGCTCAAGAAACTACTTGGTTTCATACATACTGTATAATAAAATTAATCAGAAGGCTCTTACCTTAAGCATCAGCAATCTTACGTTTTGGGACAGTCAATTGTTCCTCTTATGCTATTCTAGAGTAGCTTCATTGTCATTTCTAGGATATTTCTAGTTAACATTAAAACTATATATGTCAAATTGAGCATATATAGTTGAATGTTAACTATTTCTTTTCTAGAAAAAGGGGAGAGAAAGCATATTGATCTGTTTTACATATCTATTTCTGGTTAAAAATAAGATCCTCATTTTAAAAATTTCAATTTCGTTAATATATGTGACTTCTTCCAAATGATATTTGATAAAAGAGGGCTGCCAATTTTAAACCAGTGGAATTAAGGAACAATTTCCTAGTTCCATTTGCTTAAACAAAGTCTACAACACCCAAGGGAAAGGACTTAAGTTATGAAATCAGTTAAAACTCTGTGGGACAGACATCCTATGTGTACAGCATATTTCTAAGCTGTTGAAATTACTTACAAATCGTTGTGACCACAATAAAATGTGGGCCAATATGATTCTCCTTGTGACTTAGCTGTGATTGTAATCTACTCATGTTGATATTCTTACAAGGTTATGACTGGTATTTCATAGTCTGGTGCCACTGGCTTTTGCTTTGGCTGAAGAGTCAAATAAAATAAATTCTTCTAGTATACAGGCAGTCCCTGGATTATGAAGGAGGTCCATTCCTAAATCTGTCTTTAAGTTTATTTGTGGGTAAGTCAGAACAATATTTAGCATCAGTTAATTAAATATGTGTATTAATCTATAGTATATATTTGGCATGGCGCTGGAGAGGGTTTGAGTCTATTGCTGGGGGGCGAAAGAGTGTGTTACTACTGGACTTAATTTCTTGAAATAAAAGAAAAGGAGGTTTGGACAGAATTTATCTTTTTCTCATCTTAAATGGCCTTGTAGCAGCTAACACTCTCAGTAACTATCCTTGATTAACTTGATGAACCTTTCTATATTGAGATCTTGTGCCTCTAACTTTGCCATCCTGCTTCACAAAGACCAGAGACTTCAGCTAACTTTTTCATCAAAAACATTTTTGGTTCTGGAGGTTTTGGGTCCCCATCTTAATCAATTGCTACTCTAGTTTCTCAATGGGTCAGTTCTTCAGCATGGGAGTTGAGTACATCATTTTCACAAATGTCTAATTGCACTTGATGACAATTATACCAACCACAACTTGCCTGACTCTAACAATGCTGTCAGCTGTAAACCCTTGAAAAGCATGCACAAATTAGGGATATGATTTTTTCCACATATACAATTTGTTCCACAATTTATTCCTTTTCTATTTGGCTGCTTTGCCTCATCTGAAGAATCAGCAATATTTTTAATGGGATTATAGATATTATAATTCCACCAGCTCTTCACATCACCTTGCATAACATGACTTATTGTAGAAAGTCTGCCATGAATATTGGGCCTTAAAAAAGGCTATGATCCCCTGATCCATTGGCTGATGTTGGGGATAAAATATGACATTTACATTGGTGTGAATGTCATCTAAAGTGCTTGGATGTCCAGGTTCATTGTCAAGCACAAGGAGAATCTTGAAAGGAATTTTCTTGGCCAAGCAACAATAGAGACAAAATGTTTCAAGAACTAATCTAACAAAATGGCAATTGTAACTGAAGCTTTTGCCTTGGTTTTCCAAAGAACAGGAATAGATACTTCCATGATATAGCCAAGGGTCTTTGTATTTAGGAAGCAATACAAGACTTGAGCTTGCAACCCCTGAATGTTTTACTCCCAATAACCTTAGCTTATCCTTTAAAACCTCATGTCCTGGTGCACTTTCTTTTCCTCTTTCAAAATGCTCTTTCGAGTATTCTTTACCAAGATAAGCTTGTTTCTTCTTCATTAAGTATTTAATCTGGCAAAGAACTTTCCTCCTTGATACTTTTTTCTCAGCATTTCAGCACTTATATCAGTACTCCATCTTGCACTTCAATATTATGGAAAGTTGCCTTTATTTTGAAATGATTGAACTAAACTTTACTCACAACAAAGCATCACAAAGTAGTACGTGCATTCATTATTACGAATACTTGCATGTAACTCAAATGTTCAGTATAAAAGCTTTATTGCAGTTCTTTTGTAAGGACTGTTGGAAGTTGTCTGTAAGTTGGATGTGTAACCTAGTAAATGGCTATCTTGGGACTATTGGACAGCAAAACACAGATAATTTATCTAATAAATAGATAAGAATAAAATGTCAGCCAAAAAGAAGAGTGGAACATTTAAGCAGCACAGAAAAAGGAGGGGTTCTGAGAAACATAATAGCAGGCTGGATTTTCTGAAGTAGGATAAAGTAAGGCCAGAGAAAGCTGAGGCAAAAAGGCTTGAGGGATTCCTTAGATCAGGGGTGTCAAACTCAAAGCCCATGGGACAGATTCAGCCTGCAGGGTGCTTAAATTAGGTCTGTTGGGCTGGCCTGGAAAAACCAAAGGACTGGCCCGCAGTGCCTCCACCAGCCAAAACCAGCCTCCTGCAGGACTCTGTCAACCAAAAACAGGCCGCGTGGAGGCCTCCTAGGCCTCCGATTTT
The DNA here is from genome assembly GCA_026931265.2 of Tropidonophis doriae. Lineage (NCBI taxonomy): Eukaryota > Metazoa > Chordata > Lepidosauria > Squamata > Natricidae > Tropidonophis > Tropidonophis doriae. The sequence goes on from JAPKID020001599.1 coordinate 11,889, forward strand.
TGCCAGCAGAATGCTGCAGGAGGCCGAAAATGAGGCACAGAGAGGGCCATTTTGGCTGGTAAAGTGCTGCAGGAGGCATCTGTCCCATCTCTCACCCTCCCCCGCTCCCCATGTCTCCTGCTGGCCCATGGAGGAGAACTACAATGCTCATCCAGCCCTCAAAGAAATCCAGTTTGACATCCCTGCCTTAAGTGCTTTAAGTCTGTATTAAATGAAATTTTGCTTGAGCAAAATTGGGCTTGATCAGCAAGGGGAAGAAAGGAAGGTCTGGGTGCAATGTCCCATAGACAAGGTACGAGAATCCCTTTCAGCTAGTTACATATCTTCTCATTGGCCAGAATACCCAAGGCGCCTGGGTGTAGATTTCAATCAAATAAAAAAGCTAAACATTTTCCACCTGTGGCTTGGGAAAGGCAAGGTTTAGCTGAAATATTTTTTAAAATATACTGTAGTTTTTGGAGTATAAGACGCACTGGAGTATAAGACACACCCAGGTTTTGAATAGACAATTTTTTTAAAAAAGTAGGTAGATAGATAGAGAGATAGAGAGGGAGAGAAAGAGAGAGAAATACAGTAGGTAGATAGGTAGGTAGGTAGGTAGGTAGGTAGGTATGGGGGGAGAGAGAGAGATAGTAGGGAGGGAGGGAGAAAGTATAGGTAGGTAGGTAGGTAGGTAGGTAGGTAGAGGAATAGAGAGAGACAAATACAGTAGATAGGTAGGGGGGGAGATAGAGTAGGTACTATATAGAGGGGGAAGGGAAATACAGTAGATAGGTAGGAAGAGAGAGTGTGAAGATAAGTAGGTAGAGGGAGAGAGAGAGGAATATAGTAGATAGATAGGGAGAGAGAGAGAGAGAGAGAGAGTAGGTAGGTAGGTAGATGTTTCCAGGTGTATTTACTCATGTGTTGGAGAATGAAATCACTGACCACCTTTAGAACAAATCTTTGTTTCTGCAGGCACAGTACTTGACCAACGTAATTCTCATCAGCCACTCTAACTAAAAAGCTTTCCGAAAGGGGGAAAAAACAGCTTTCCAAAAAGGAAAAAAAACCTTTTTGCACTTTGCAAACCTCCCCGTTTTTGCAAAAATGGGCCTGTTTTTTTTCAAATAAAAGGCATGAATAGCCTGGGGGGGGGGGGCTTGCAGAGTGCTCCGGGGTTGTGTGTGAAAAATGAGCAAAAAAATGGCACATTTACATGAAAATGGGCCGGGTTTTGGTCAAATAAATTGAATGCATAGCCCTATGGAGGCTTATAGAGTGCTGCTGGGGGCTTGGGGAGCAAAAACACCCTGTTTTTTGCTCATTTCGCCCTCCCTAGACCCCAGGAGGTCCCTGGAAGCCTCCATAAGGGTATGCGCGTGGCCATTTTGGTGAAGGGGCGGGGTTTCAGGAGGCAAAAAAATGCTATATTCTATGTATAAGATGCACCCAGATCTTCAGCCTCTTTTTAGAGGAAAAAAGGTCCGTCTTATACTCTGAAAAATACGGTAGTTAATTCTTGCTATTTATTTATCAATTTCAAATTTTATGACAATATATCGCTATGTTTTTGCTTCTGTTCCTGTATTTTCTCCATGATGCTAAGGTAAATTGTTCCAAATTTGTAAACATTTGAATGAATGCAATTAAAATAAATGGATTGCTTCGCAGTGAGATTCAAGAAATAGGACCAGAAAAAGAAATAATCAGTTTCGTTTATCTGCCCCCTAATTCAGATCAAATTTGGTCATGGGTGCTATTTCAAACAATTTGGAGTCTGGTTGCTTATGAGGATTTAAGAATAAATTGATTCCGACAACACTATTCTGTTGGAAGAGAGGGTCACACTGAATAACTGGATAGAATGTTTTATTCTTTCTCCTGTCCAGAGGGATCAGCAGAAGGTTACCTAAAAAATTGGCCCTGAAGTGAGTGAGCAAATACTTTATCATTGGGTGAGCTTTTTTCAGAGTTCTTAACTACGGTCATGCTGACTCAAGAGTTCCTAAATCAGGGGAAAGTATTATATGTAGTCACCTACTCATGTCTCATAAAATAAAGGTCAGGATTTTCTGCCCGATCTCTTGGTGATCTGCATTTGGTTAGCAAGGATACGAAGCTCTTCGTTGTGTGCTAAATACAGCAGATAAAGCTCTTCTCCAAAATGAATTGCTGTAAAACAGCAAAGCAGAGCTGTGTTTCTTTAAACAATATTATTCTGAGGTAGCTAAACAGCCAGAAAAGACAAAATAGTGAAATGGGGAAATCATCAAGAACCTGAGGCTAGAATTCCCCCCCCCCCACACACACACACCTTTTAATCATTCTTTTAATAATTTGGGGGGGGGGGGTGTTGAAATGAAAATAAGTTATCGAGAAGCCCATAAAACCTACTAGAGTCTTAAGACACTTATTTTATTTCTTTGTTTGCCTAAACACAAAGAGAATATCCTTTCTGTATTCAGCAGTCTGGAGGCATGATTCTGTGCAGTTCCAATGCTCATAACCAAATTACCAAAGGACTTCATCAGAGGTTGTGGACTGAGGATTCTGGCTATTTCTAAAAAATGCTTTAGAGCAGGGGTCTCCAACCTTTGCAGCTTTAAGTCTGAAGGACTTCAGCTCCCAGAATTCTCCAGCCAGCAAAGCT
>JAPKID020001600.1:0-14519 GCA_026931265.2 Tropidonophis doriae
ATTTGCTAATCCTTCCTTTCCATTACAGAGGTTTTGACCCAGCAGAATAATTTATTTTAGGGACTAGGAGACAAGAAGAGCAATAGATGAGACCTATCTCACCCACAAAGCTCTGAATTCTTCCCAATTATGGTTAAAAGTGTAAAAATGTTTAACTCACCTGAGATATCTATAGTGGAAAAACTGTGTGAGAAATACCATACATGGAATACATGTCAGATAATTTATTTTACAAACAATCCCACAAAACAGAATGTTCACCTCCACTGGTTCTTTTAAAAGCATCAGAAATTATATGTTGCAAACTTATTTATTCATATTGCAAAATTATAAAACCAAGTTCCTATAATCAGGCTAAAGTCCTTTTTTTTTTTTAACTATCAAAAGCTACTCTCTGTTAATCTAAGTGGGGCAGTTTCTTGTTTTACGAGGGAGAGGAAATTGGGGAGTGAAGCAAAACATAATGGAAAATTGTAGCCGGCCTTTGGAGTTCTTGCTGATAAGCGTTTCATGTGGGATTGACTTCAAGGGTTGTTGGGTTTTTTTCCCCCTGCAGGAAGATGAAGACGAATCAAGTAGACAAGAAATAGATGAAAAGAAACATCTGGATCCCAACACTGAAGATGTTTCAGAGAAAGACGCCAAACAAATCATTGAGTGAGTAATTTGAGAGAGCAGGGACAGCAAAGCATTTGGCACCCTTCCCTTTCTAGATCGGATTTCTACACGTTTTAAGAAATAAAATGGCAAGCAAGTCATCAATGCACAGTTAAAAACAAACCATTCCTTGCTTTATAGGACGGCGAAGCAAGATGTGGATGATGAGTACAGCATGCAATACAGTGAAAGGGGATCTCAGTCTTACTATACAGTGGCTCACGCAATCGCTGAGAGAGTGGATAAGCAGTCCTCACTTCTTATCAACGGCACCCTGAAACATTACCAGGCAAGCATACTAGCTGGAAATTGCTCCTGCAGGAGCTCCATGCCAGGGATCCTTAAACTGTACTATAATTAGTCTCCTTTAAAAAACTGGATTATTTCAGATTTTCCAAATCATTCTGTTTAGATATAGAACGATTCTTGAATTCTACCCTTGATTATTTTAGGACATACAATAAAAAGCATATCTTCCTTTGTCCATTGCCTGGTCAATATTTTGAAGTATAGCAGATTCTGGCTCTTTTTCCACTGGATTATCCAAATAAGTTTCAATTTTGATTGCTAGTAAGACTTACTTTATTTATCAAGGTTTAAAAACCAGGACAGGGCTTGAAAACATATAGCCTTTGACAGTGCCTTGGAAAGCTGGTAAGAGCTTCAGTGCCCCTTCTTCTTATAGCGATGGTTGAATGAATTCATACTTCTGGAACTAGTAGCATGCCCAAAATCATTTTGTGCATCAAGATATATACATATAAATATACATATACATATACAAATGTATGTATGTATATAATGCAAATTTCTGCACAGGTATCATGCAAAGCATGGTATGGACCAGGCTCAAGCTTATCCCATTCCTCTTTCTTGGCTATCCATAATCTTTGATTTGATTCAGGTATAGCCTTCCATTCTACCAAGGTGGGTAAAATGAGGACCCAAATTGTTGAGCAATATACTGATCCTGTAAACCATTTAGAAAGGGCTGTAAAGCAGTATATAAGTCTATGCTATACAAGAAGCATAGCCATGATTGCTTATTCTATTATAAAGTTGAATTAATAGAATTTTGCAAATCTGAAAATATTTCTCCCATCCTTTTACTCTCTGGAAAACTAGGGAGGGTCCCTTCTGGAAGTGCCTTCAACGCCTCCTCTTCTTCTGTGAACTGAGAAATCTTTATTCAATTATCCAGCTTTTCCTCCAGTTTCCTAAGGCTGTTCTTGTAGACAAACATTTTACATTGATACCAGTGCTAATCTTTTGTTTAGCTAATTACATTTTTTAAAAATTGTTTTCACCTATTGTTGAAGCAGCAGTTAATAAAGCCAATGAGTAGCATTACTGCAGATTGGGCACTACAGTTGCTCTATCTGTCATAACTGTAATATAAAAAATATTGGAATTCAGAAAACTGCTTTACCAAGCAAAGGCAATGCTCCATTAGACTGATACTTTCAAGCCTGAATATAAAACTGTTGTCAGAGATTTTCAGGGATTGAACTGGCAACATGCTATACAATTGCATGATGGCATTCTCTTCATATTCATTTTGGTGAATATAATCTGTCCCAGTTGCTAAATTGCCCCAACTACATTTTGCTGTGTTTTCAGAGATATAAAGTTTAGCACAAACCTTCAGATTGTGATGTACAGTCAAAATTGGAATTGAATCTAAATAATAAAATAGACAGATAGGATATGTAAAAAGTGCACCACCTAAATCCACAGGATCCCAGGCAGCCTTAAAACTCCTTGATGGACCTCTTCCAAAAATGGCATTTTTTACTCAGATGGGTGAGAAAAATTATGAAATGCATGAGGCATGATTACATATACAGCATTTCAATTAATTTTCATTTCATTTCAATGAATCAAACAGATAATAAATCATACTGGGTTTTTTTTTTAAAATGTTATCTCATTATCTGGTATTCAGTGGCATTTTTATCGAGTCCTACCCAATGACCTGGGATATCATTATTATTATTATTTGTCCCCTTTTGGAGGGCAACTTCTAACACATTATTCAAAATACCAAGTGCAGCTCTTGGTTTGAAAATTGCTTAGCTCTTCTGGGAAACATGAATGGAAAATCAAACCAGTGAAGGGAAGTTATGAGAGAAGTCTGAAGTCTATTTATTTATTTATAATTAGACTTACATAAAGTCTGACTTTGCATTGGACTAATTGTTATTTTTTAAATCCAGTTCATTTAGCTGCAGTGTTTTGCTGACTACTTCTACCAGTTAAATGTTAAATTAACTGTGTTTTATTGCAACCCAGCAATATTGAATCAATTTATCATTCATAATGTATTTTCAAACAATACTCAGGACAGTTTCATTGTAATGCGCAAGTTGATGATTAGGAAATGTACTTTATTGCTCTAAATGCTTTCAAATAGATCTATAGCACCGTGGAAATATAAATTTGAAGCCTGTACTGGTTGCTAAAAACTTGAACTATGTCACAATATGAGCAGTATTAATATTTAACACTGCCTAAAACAGAAATTGGTTTTCAGAGCAAAAGAATACCACCACTACTATACTTGAAATATATAGCAGCAGTTATTCTGGTATGGGAGATTTTTGTTGTTTTCTTTATCATTATGCTACTTAAGGTCAGCACCAAGACTCTCGACTCCAAAGCAGAGATGTTAAAATATGAAAATATAATTGTACGGATAACCGAGGGGATTTTATTGTATTTCAGGTCCAGGGCTTGGAATGGATGGTTTCCTTGTATAATAACAATTTGAATGGAATTTTAGCTGACGAAATGGGGCTAGGAAAGACCATACAGACGATAGCGCTCATCACTTACCTGATGGATCACAAAAGGCTTAATGGACCTTATCTCATCATTGTTCCCCTCTCGTAAGTAGGGAAATTCTTCCTAATGATATTTTCCTGTGATTGGTTTATTAACAACATGTACTTTTTTTCTTTACCTTTAATGACTGGATAAAGCACACACCAGGTATATACCGCCTACGATTGTCTTTTCTTCTTTATGTATGGATTCTGTGAGATTGGAAACCAGATGGCTTAGAGGTCTAAAAGGATGCAAATGACCACCTGTCTTCAAGGAATATAAATCCTTCCATTCCCCACTATCCTGTAAGAGATGAAGAAGCTTATTGGATGAGAAGCAAAACGTCTTCAAAATAAAAACAAGGAAGTCCAGTTGCCTCCTGAAAAAGCACCTTTGGAACAGATGGCTTAGAGCAGTTGAAATTTATTGCATCTTTTAGTCATCCTGGCTAGCCCCTATTGTAATTCACAAGATGGAAAATATATTTCTTACCCAAGATTGACTGCATAGGATGCCCTTTTAGATTCCAAAATATCCTTCTTCCTCACATTCTTCTGCAGAGTTGCTTAAATCTTTCGGCTTCCACCAGCCACAGTTTTGGGATGTGCTGGAACTCTAAACTCTACAAATTCCCAGTTAACCTAGGCTGAATGAGAATTGTGGAATTGCAATGCTGCTCATTTGGTGATTGTGGGGATTTTTCTTCCTTAACTAATCCATCTTTGCAGTTAATCCAGTGTCAGTATAAAATAGGTTTTGACAGAAACCATTTTGCTTGGTTATCTTCTTCTGCAGTCAACTTCGAAAAGATTCTTGTTAAGGCCGGTGATCTTAATTAAAATCAGCTATGCCACTTTAAAGTCAGATACCTGTTTATACTTGTGCTGCAATATGTCTGCAGGTTTTGTTTTATAGCCTTTCCTGCCTCCCAAATCAAATGTATCAGCTCAGATTCTGCATCAGAGTAAATAACTTGTCAATGAATCATATTATGATTTATTGAGGCTGCAGCAATTATATTATTGAATATTAGGGATACATTTCTTGCATCCGGTGGAGGGAAAGCAGTAGAATTGCAGACTATCTGTCTTTGAAATAAAGAAATAAGAATATCAAGAAAGGTAAAATAAAAATTTCTTCCCCTAGGCTTGACTGGTATTTTTAACTGAATACATTTTCAAATTTCGTCATTTGTCAAAGTGCTTTTGATCTTTGCATTAAATATGTGCTGTTTTATTCCATACACATAGGAATACTGCTAGGGGTGTTAGTATATGTATTAAACCACCCAGTTCATCCACTTTGCTTTACTCATATGTTGACCATATAGGATCAATGTGCACATTTTCTGTATGTGTGAGTTGGGGTTTCTGCCTTTTAAAGAGAACTGGGAAGCAAGGATCTAAGCATAAAAATACAATACGAATATATGTTATGTCATTGCTTCTTTCAGTTTTGTGAACAGGTCCTTAAAAGTGAAGTTGAAATTCATAAAATCCACTAAAATCAGTTTGTTGGATAACGACTAGACAAGTGTATGTACGCATATAATAACTTTTTTAAAACATAGTCAAATTCTGATCTGAAACCCAGGCAGCACTTTCAACATGATGAGAGAACAATCTACTGTTACAGTGAGGAGCTGCAACAGGTTTCATATTGTTAAACTTGCATCTTGGAGATTAAAAATCGGGTTGCAGAATTTTATGTTTGATGTAGTCTTAATATACTTTGCAATCTTCATTTTTATACAGGACTTTATCCAACTGGACATACGAATTTGACAAATGGGCCCCTTCCGTAGTGAAAATTTCTTACAAGGTTTGGATATTTTATATATGAATGTAGAGATGTAACTTCAGATTCATTGAGCAATTTTATTCACTCTTAAAGTGTGGCTGTTCTCTAGAACTCTGTTCCCTGATTTGTAATATCTTACAAGTACTTTCAGGAATTGAAATGCATAAGGAAAGTGCAAATACTGATTCCAATATGCTCTGTTCCAAGTAATTGTGATCATACTTACAACACGTTAGTATATTCTTTTTTAAAATATAAATAATGTAGATACCAGATTGTAGCATGGCAATCTACCTATCATGAATTAGTCCACACCAGAGTACTTTAGTTACAGTTGGTGTTATTAGACAGGCTGGAGAGGCAGGCATGAGATTGGCTGCAGCATAAGACTGCTATCTGAGCAATTCTTTCCCAGTTGCTATTTATCAACGGGGTATCACTTGCTGATGAAAAGAATCATTGGGGGGTTCTGTTAGTCTTTCCTCCTTACAGCAGACCTATTGAATACATTTGTAAAGATTCAATCCACGTTTCTTTTTGTCTTTGGCTTCCTCTTGAATGTACTAGCAATATTAATAATATATTAGGCACGCTCTGCTGACCTTCTTTAAAATCCACATCACAACTATCCTTTTTTAGTGACTAACACCTTGATGCATTTTTTTCTTTTCCTTTTTCTCAGGGTACACCTGCTATGCGCCGATCGCTTGTACCTCAGCTACGTAGTGGGAAATTTAACGTTCTTTTGACTACATATGAATATATCATAAAGGACAAACACATTCTTGCTAAGGTACTATTATATTTGGAAGTTTTCCTGATGGCTAGCTTTTTTTTCTTTTTTCTTTGGCTTCCTCCACTCTCATCAGTTAGCAAGAATTATACCAATCCTGAAGGGTCCAGGTACAATATCCATAATCGCTATTGTCTTTAAAAGTTCTGTGTTTTTCTGAATTGCTTTAGCCTTTTCCCATTCCATTCATTGTCTCTGTTCCTGCTGAGTCCTTTCAGGATTGCTGGTGAGGGAAAAGATGTTGCTACCTGTGGATCCCATAAATTCCACATCGTTGCCCTTTGTCAAGCAGAATAGCCACCTCCTCATCCCTCTGCTGAATCCCATTTACCTGGGAACCCTGCTATTCCATTTTTATCTGCAGCTCTTCTCCAGTTCTTTGTTTCTGAGCAGAGATGAATAGAGTGAAAGGGCTTTGTTAACGTTTTCCAGATGCGGAAAGATAACAGAGACCAGATTGAAATTTATACCGTTCAATTCATTTATGCATTAAGATAAGGTAACTGAAAACCTTTTGAATAGACACTAAAACATGGGAGTCCTTCTTTGGAAATTACTTCAGAATTATTTTGTTAAAAGTAAAGGTAATTAAATAATGGAATCCACTGTAATTGGTCACATCTCTCTTCAATTCGCTGTGCTACATTTAAGAACGTGTACATTTTTTAACAAGCGACATTCGCTTTAAGTAAGCTTCCAAAAATTTCAAGCTATTTTTTTCCCCTTTCTGGAACCCAGTATTGGCACTTTGAAAATAGACTATCAATGCACCCCACAAATATAGATATTTCTCAATGTACAAAAGTTTATTTAGTGAAACGACATTACTGAAAAAAGTGACTTATGACAGTTTTTCACACTGACGACCATTGCCACATCCTCATGATCACATGATCAGAATATGATTGCTTGGGAAGTGGTTCATATTTAAGACAGGTACAGTGTCCCAGGATCACGCAATTTCCTTTTGCGATCTTCTGACAAGCAAAGTCAATGGGGAAGCCAGCTTCATTTAATAACCATGTTACTCACCTAACAACTGCAGTGATACACTTAACAAGTCTGGCAAGAAAAGTCATAAAATGGAGCAAAATTCACTTAATAACTGTCTCACTTAGCAACAGAAATTTTGGGGTTGTAAGTCGAGGGCTATCCATAATCCTCTTTTTGCACTTCCTTCTCTTCATACATTTGCAATGGGGAGAAAATTGGGAGACTCTCAATTCCCTTAAATCAGTTTTAAGAAAGATATGTCCTGCCAGTTCAGTCAGTTGAATTTTACTGTGGATGCTGGTACTGCAGATGAAGGGAGAGCTAAAAAGCTTGTCCTGAATTTCAAAAAGCATGCCTCTATCCTGGGAGATGAACAAGAGGGGAGGGAAGGAGGAAGGGAGGGAAGGAGGAAGAAGACATGATAGCAAAGAGACTCAGATCCCAGAAATAAGTTTACTTTGAAATGCTGTAATTCCTGAAACGGATGTTAATATGAAACAAAGATTGAATGTATGAATTTTAAAATGTGATATATATGTAGCTCTAACCACTATTTAACAAACTATATTTTGTATGAAGACCCGGGTGCAACCACCAACCCTGACATGGAAGCTCCAAAATATTTTTCACAATCCCTATATACCCTTTTCCTATTTTATAAATTGTAAAACCAATAAAAACTATTTTAAAAAAAAGATTAATCCAATTATAATTTTATGTAAATATTAAACAGGAAAAGCAGTTTAATATTCCTATGCTATAAATACCACTATGCTATAAATTATTGTGGAATGATATTATACAGCTGCAGATTACATAATCCCACAGCAGAGATTTTAGCAACAGGAAGAATGGTGATCAGAAAGAAAATTTTAAATCATTGAAAAATTAAATACTGTTGTGGTGTTACAGTTCCATAGCATGCTCAAATTCTCTCTCATAGTACAGTATATATGTGTGTGTTTATACTAATTATGATGCACACACACACTGTATGTCATAGTGCTCTCTTTTTATGATCCTGTAATCCCTTAATTTGGGGTAGAGTTGAGGCAACTGGATGGAACTGAGCATTTTCTGACACCATGTGGAGTTCACAGCAGATTTTTATTCTTTGTATCCTAGAAGAAACAGTGGCCATTACCTAGAATTGAACTTTCAAACTTCTGAGTGGGAGGCTGGCACTAGGTGGCAGGCACTAAGCCACCAAGTTCTGCTCTTCTCTCTCTCTTCCCCCCCCCCCCCATACACATATACATACAAAACATTAATATAGTGTAACATAAATGATAACCATTACAAATTATACTAGATGAACACTGAATAGTGTTATTTTTAAATTCCTGCTATATATCCTTCGTATTTAAAGAGACAGGCGAATAAATATGTCTTTCTCTGTGTATATGTCTATAGTATTTTATATAGTATTGTACGTATTTTATGTAGCAGTATAGTGAATAAACAAATATGGCAATTTCAAGTCAATTGTCTAATGCAGAAATATTGCAAAATTCTTATTTATAATATGTCACACTGGAGGTCCTCTGGTCATGGTTGTTTTAAGGATGAATCTCAAAATATCTTCTACAGAGAGGGGTCTTCTATTCAGTCAAATGAACTTTCTGTTTATATATAATTTGAGATTTTAAAAGCTTTTTTTTATAAAGAAAAGACTGGAAATATTCACATCATATTTTGAAATACTTATTATTTTGGAAGAATACTCATATCTTTTTGTCAATTCCAATATCTGACTTTAGTTTTAGCAACTTTGAATGAAATAAATTTATGTGCGGAATGGGAAAATATCTTTATTTTTATAACCAAACACCAAAGATGAGTAGAAGAAATAGTTACATAGAAATAAGTGGGACATAAGCACAATGTCCATGCAATTATTTAAATTATAAATAATGCAATAGAAAATTTATTCAATGTACAACACTGCAAGTAGTATTATTGAACAATATTTTATAAACACAGCAAAATAAAGAAGCTACCTTCTTTATCCACCTATTGAAGATTATATAGAGATGCTTTTGGAAAGTATTACTTATTATGAAGAACATACAATATTTTGATATAGGAAAAATATCAGTTTTGTTCTGCAGACATAGGAGGCTCTTTTTTTAAAAGTAAGATCCTTTCATTACACATATTTCAATTTTCAGAATTTATGTCTGAAAAAAATAGACATGTGAACTTTAACAGTGAGGTTTCCACTCAAGAAATAGACTCCATTGAGATCAATAGGTAAGCATTTGGTTTGTCTATATAAATTACATTAAGTATTCAAGATTGAAAATAATTTTAATGGTGTTTTAGTCATTTTATCATGCTTTTAAAGTTATTTAACTTTTTCATCACTTGGCTTCATTATTAAACATCTTGCCTTCTCATAAAATAATTGAGTTTTATATTCAAATTTTCTATAATCTATCATCTGCAAAAATAGTATATTTAAGGGTATCTTTTATAAAGAATCTTAGGTAAGTCTGCTAGAACATATTGTATTAGAATTACTGTTTAATGAATGTGCACATATACCTTCAATATTTTACAAAGTAAGTCTCATTTAAATGCTGCTTGGAAATCACCCTTCCCTTTCCACTCTGTCCTGTAACTTTGAATTCATACATTGCACTAAGCCAATAACATTAAACTTGATTGTGACTTAGTGCAAAGTATTATTGTAATTATATTGCTTTGTCATTAAGGACTTCTGGCTTAATGTTCTATATACCCCAGCCAATTATGGCTTATTCTACAAATCAATTACTAGAGTCACACTAATATGCTGGAAGAAAACATAATAATGTGGGGAATATACAGTATAATTGACAGTTTAACAAACCAGCAAGATTTGTGGATCAGACAAGAAAATCTTCAATATCTCAGAAATACTTCTTTAAGGACTGAATATCTGACAAAGTGCTAGACCAAAAAAGTGATTTATATGAAATACTGTGGTAGCAAAAAGGAAACAAAAATTTGAAAGACCTTGTATAGCTTGATCTACAAGGAACAGAGTGATTTGTTTCCTACAAAGAGATCAAAAAATTGATGGAAAGCAGTGGAGCAACTTTGTTGATGCCCCATCAATCAGGAGTTATGAGATGATCATGAGCTTTTGCCAAAAGTAGGCAGCCACAGGGCAGCTTCCCATTGAATAGAAAGATATTGGGGAAGTTGTCTTATTTGAGTATTCTGTTCCCCTCTTCCCACTGTGTGATATGTTTTCATTATCCAAATGAAAAACTTTTTAAACGAAGCCTGCTGCATTTCTTAGGACTAATCCGTCTTACTTCCTAGATTTTAGGAAGTAAGGACTAATTAGTTTTACTTCCTAGATTAAGTTTACTTTTTTATGATGTTGATTCCATGTCTTGCACCATAGATATTAAAATATGACCAATATTAGCGGTTATATTCTTTCCATTTCAAAGTATTCTCATTTAACATGTTCTGTTCCCTACATTAGTACCATATGATGTCTGCCTTAGAACCTTTTCCCACTGCTGTTGAATACTATTCACCTTTTCTTAATTGGGAGAAAACTACAACAGCATAACATTCACCATTCAGATTGTTGACATCTATCTTGCTCTTCTGTAAATCATTACAATCACCAGTCTTTGTTCCAAGATAATGTAAAGTTAATATATGTATATGCCTTAAGGTTACCCTTTGATAGTATCAGAATAAGGAAGAAAACAATATTTTAACACCAGTACATCTAAAGTTGATTCAAGCTTGCCTCAATGGACTGGGGATGAGATGAAAGTATTACCCAAGAGACTTGACATTAAAAGGAGATTCCCAGGGCATATTTGTAGTGTGGGTAGGTTCAGGAAGGACATTGCCTTTAGATAATCAGATTATGAAACAAAGCTCATGTCAGTAATACATTTGATGAAGTAGTATATGCAATATACTACAATACATCATCTCTATCATATTAAAACCTTGTGACTAATTTCTGTGGATAAACGAATGTACATAAAACGGCAAAGCTGGTTGTTAAAAATTTGCTTAATTCATCTCTCTTACATTTGATGCATTTTGTAGTGTGGTTCGATTCTTGAATGAGATTGCCTATAAATAAACCCATGGGTATTTCTTATATATAATAAGAAACTGTATATAATGGGTCCCTGACATGAACAACTGCAAATATAGCTCTGTGCATAGATTCACAGGAGTCATGCAATATGTGATCATAACATTTGAAAACATCTTAAACAGTACACAACATCGTGCCTTACATATACTTTCAGAATTGAAATTAGGTGCATAAATACATAGACCTACTTAAGATCAGTTTAATATAGGTAGTCCTTAAATTATGACCATAATGTAGCCCATTACAGTTATGAATCATGACAGTTGTTAAGCAAGGTGCCCACATGATTGACTCACTTAACAATCTCAGGCCCTCTTCTCAGTATTGTGGTTGTTAAGCAACCATTGTTTCAAATGAACCATGGCAGTGATATCAAACCTTTTTTGGCTGCTGTGCCAAAAGCAGGGGAAGCAAGGGAGCTTGTGCATCAGTGTGCCATACCCATAATCTTATGCGACACACACACACACACACCTCTTTTGCCATGTTTTTTTCACCTTCCCCAGGCTCCAGGGGGTTTCTAGGAGCCTGGGGAGAGTAAAAACAGCCTCCCCCCGCGGACGCCGTCCGGAGGCCTCAGGAGCTTCCCTGAAGCCTCCAGAGGGTGAAAAACGGACCTATGGGGAACCCAAAGTTCAGGAATGGTGACTTCCAGTTTGTCCGTAGGGGCGATTTTTGACCTCTGGAGCCTTCAGGAGGCTTCCCAAATTTCCGGTTTGCCCGTAGTGCTGATTTTTCATGCTTTGAAGGCTTCAGAGAACCTCATATGCCCTGACAAATGGCTCTGCATGCCACCTGTGGCACACATGCCATAGGTTCACCATCACGGAACTATGGGATCCTCATTGGTGGGGGAGTCCTAGTTCATTTCCAGGCCTACATTGCAGCACCTTCCCAGTTCACACGTGGCCTGCTACTGCCTCCCAAGTTCTCCCACATCACTGTGGCACTTTGGACTGTGCTTCCCACTCTGCTGAGACCCCACAGGCTTTGGGCACTGCATTGGAAAACTGATAGGGGAAGAGCTAGCCCTCTTTCCCAAACACGATTGCCTGTCAGCCCTCCTATACAACACTGGGATCTCATGCCAAGTAGGCACCATTTCCAAGTGTCCACACTTCCCCAGATGGCATCTGCTGTCTAGATAATGTAATGTGGCTTCCATATAGGAAGGCCATATGGCACATTGACTTCTCCCTCCTGGAGATCTTGGAAAAGGTAAGAAACTGAGTCATTATGAGGGTGGAGAGGAGGATGTAGGACCAAGTAGGGTCAGAAGCAGGCCCAAGACCTATGGCAAGGTGGGAAGCAGGCCCAAAGCCTAAAATGACCAGGAGGGTGGGGTGGGGAGAGCATTCAATTTTTTCCACATGACCCCAGGGTTGGGCACTTCAGCTGACATAACTAGGTAGGGGTGGTAAGTCCCTTTGTTCAGCTCCGTTGTAATTTCCAATAACTGCACAAGAAATGGTCATAAGTCAAGGACAAAGTCTAACTGAAAGACATATTAAATTGCAATTTCATTATTGTGTTCTACAAAATACAATATGCAAAAATTCTATTGTTTCCAGAAAGGATTTTTTTACTCAAGATTCCTAGTGGCATACTTACTTAACAAAAGTGTAGATACTCTTTATTTTGGTCAGTTCAAATCTGCACATAAATAGTAAATATGCATTCAGATTCACAAAATGATATCGTGTTTAATTTTATATTATATACAGATTGGGTCAGTTAGGGTTTCATTAAAATATGTAGTTTAACCAAGAGTGCCTAAACATTTGCCACTATATCTCAGTAGCTAGTCTAATCAAACTAGAATTGATAGATACATTTGTAATATCTCTGAAATTTTGATCATTATCTGATACATTAATATAAAAATTGAGAATCAATCCAGTTATATTTAATATGTAGAATATAAAGGCTGAATGAGTCAAATGAAGGTTTTTTTTAAAGAATGCATTGTCCACATAATTTTATTTGTATTAGCAATCAATAGCAATATTAGTTAATCTCAGAATACAACTGCATCATTATATCTTATTACATTTCAATATAACGTAAAATAGGATGTTGGAACAGATGTAGAGAGTATTAAAAGATTAAAGCACTGCCAGGCTGAATCTGATGTGTGATGCACTTACTTTTCACAAATCATCTGTTTCTGGAACACCATTGACCTCTGTAGGCTGTATAGTTATCATTATGGGAATATTCTCAGTGGTCCAACCTTTAGGAGTCCTGTTGAATGATCTCCTGGTAGAAAGTGGGTTAGCAAGGACCATAAATCTTGGATCATTTAGCAGCAGAAAATTAAAATCTGGAACTTTGTACTTGATAAGTTTTGATGCTTTTTCAAAACCACCAAAAGGAGTGGCAACTCTGTAGACGATGGGGAAAAAACAGAAATAAGACAAATGCTTATTCTTCTATCTGAAAAAGGGATTTTCAAAAAAAATTTCCTGTGTTATAAAAACCTTGTCCTATTCAGAATGATGTCAGCGCAATTTAAAACGCATCAAATGTGTTCTGGGTAAGGAGTACCAAACTGTAGTCTAAGTGTGCAGGCTTAATTTCACTTACTGTATCTACATAAAAATAACCTACTTTGTGATTTATATTTCATTTTTGTGGTTTGTGAAACTTTTAATATCCCATTCACTATATAACAAAGAAGCTTATTGTATTTGAGACAAACTGTCTTCGGAGGTTGTTGCCAGCCCCTTCTGTCACCTATGAGGGCTGGCATCACTAGTTGAGCGTCCCGCCGCCACACCGGGTGAGTTTGGTGCTGGATGGTGCGGCGGCGGCGGAGAGGTGCGAATTGAACGCCGGGGAAACATCGGCGGGGGAGCAGCGGAACATCTGAGCGCGGCCTGGTGGCCTGGCGCGGCCTGGCGCGGCCCAACGCAGACGACCTAGGAGGCCCGGCGCTGCCAGAGAGTATCGACCCGGATGGCGTTCCGGGAACAGCCTAGCCCAGCGAGGGGATGCTGAGTATTGGTGGGTCTTTCGACCCTACCATCGGCGTGGCTTCAGCTGGGGCGGAATTGGAGTGGAGGCGGCGCGGGCGCCCGGGCAGCGGCTGGGTAACGAGGCAGCGAGACGGGCTGCAGCCCTTGGAGCGTTCTGGAGGTGGCCCGGCGTTGAGATCAGACCGGAGGCGATGGTAAGGGGCGGATTGGCAGGAGCAGCAGGAACAGCGGCGCTGGCATGGCCCTGGTGTTCTCCTGGTGAGGGAGAACACGGAAGAACTGCTTCGGAAACTTCGGCTGCGGATGGCGTTTGGAGAAGGCCTGAAGAGGCCTGGCCCTGACGCTGCCC
>JAPKID020001601.1:2500-14519 GCA_026931265.2 Tropidonophis doriae
TCATCCTGGAGCTTTCATTTCCTCTGTAAACAAAATAAACATGTAATGCAAAAGTCCCTATGATACTGTAAAATAATTATTTCCAATGGCACAATGGATCATATTTACGGAAGGGGAAAATAAAAAAGATGGCTCCCCCCCCCCCCCCAATTCATTATCCTGCTAAGGAAGAAGTTATCCTGACATTGTTTTTAATATTGGTGTTTTTTTTAAAGGTTTGAGATGTTCACTTTTAAATTAAAATTTGATCCAAAATGCCATTTGCATTCATCCAAAATGCAAAAATACACAAGAATGTATGTATATATTCTTAGATGTGCTTATAAAATACATTTTTCATTTGCAATTCTTTGTGTGAAGAGAAACATCAGGAATGTTTGGTTTCTTTTTGACATTTACAAATAAAGAGGCTAGGAGTTATTTATTCTAGAATGTTGCTGCAAAGTGCTTATCTACATGTGGCACTAAACAAGGATTTGTTGTGGGATTTGAGAAGGCTGCGTAGTGCTTCAGTGTTAAGCACCCAAAACTCTAGGGGACTGGCACTAATTTCCTCTCTCGTAAAACAACACAGTATTCATAACAACTCAAGAGGCTTGACATAAGTAATGATGGCATATGCAGGCGAAGATTACCACCCCAGCAGTGTAATCAAGGTGCTAGGTACTAACGCAAGTTAAATTGAGACAATAATGCTGAAACTTGCATTGTGGGATTAGGAGAGTACTTGAAATGCTGACATCGGCATCTCCTGAAAGAGCGCCTGTCTTGCTTTCAATTCCTGTTTATACTTAATGACCTCAAAATTTGTATGTCGTTAACACCATGTACTGAAGTGGGAGAGAACAAGATTTGGGAGGGAGAAGATTCCCTGTCTTAGTTGACTTTTGTCTCTTCTGGTAATTGGTGGCTTTTCCTGCCATATTAGAGAGCAACGCATGAAGCAGCAAGGCCCCTGAGGTCTACGTAAACATGCTGTGAGCATGGAAAGCCTCATGCTCCCAAGCACTAGGCAATAATTTACATACTTTGAAAAGTCATTTATGCCTGCAAAAATCACTATGGCTAGAACAAATTTAAATACTAGTTCTATGGAAATTTTTGAAATTAAGCCATATTAAAATTTGATGCTCAGATCAATATAGTGAAACCCAAGTAATTAAAGTTGGCTTGTTTGTTTGACTTCTTATAAATAAAAAGGGTTTAATACAGACTAATTATACAGAATCCTTCATATACTTTAGGATAATAATGGCAGCAATTTAAAGGAGCATTAAATGGGAATTAATAAGAGGGTATTGAGTCACTTCTACTGTATTAAGCTCCGTGAAATGATATCTCATCTCAATTTAACTTTCAGCCCTCGGTTATATGATTGATAAGCCTTGAAGTTTATATGGATAATTTAAAATATTTGCTTCTTCTAATTAATAAATTCTATTTATATTTGACAAAGGGCAAAAACTTGTTGACTCTAATATAAGATAAAAGTTTCTAATATTTTTCATTAAATGAATGTTAAGGATTTCTTAATTTGTCAAGGCTATTCTGGTGAGATATATTTTAAAATGCAATTATAATTTGTTTAGGATACATCTTTTTAAGAAAATACAAAAGTAAAAAGAATTAGAATTTTAAAGTTTAATAATGTAATGGAAATTTACTTCAAGTGTTATTTTATTAGAGCAGGCCAGTAGGTTTTATCTAGACTTTTTTTTTTTTTTATAAAACTTGAGATGCATTTAATTGAGGAGTTTAGCTTTACAAGCTATTCAAACTAAGGGCAAGATGACATCCTCCCTACTTCTACAGAAGTTCTGAATAACAATTTATGATAATAACAAAACTATGATTATTACTGAGTTCTGTGTATGTGATTGGAACATATTGTAAAAGCTTTTAGAACATCATAATTTGGAAAACTAACCTGTATTTCTTGGGTCTGTGTCACATACATTTGTGTTACATTTCTGCTTTTGGTTAGACAGAATCGCCTAGTGAATATTTTTTATATATATAATTAAGAAATTGCTGGTATTGTTCTCTTTATTTCTTTCAAATGTCAGGCTGTGGAGGATCTCACAGTGCTGGTGGACCTTAGGACAGCTATTCACCATGGTCCAGTGAAAGTTCCTGATGAAATTACAGGTGCAGGGAAATGCAGAATTAGAAATCAGATGTTGCAATTCTTGTGAAGCTATAGCTTTGTTGATGACAGGACAATTCCGTTTTTGACAGTTTAATTTACTGTTGCCATTGGACAAAAGCAAAAAGAGAATGTGAGGTTAGCCACCTGCCCCTCTTGTACTGTGGCTCACATACTAGGTTGCAAAATCATGACTCTCAACCTGTCGTGCTCAAACGAGAAGGTTTTCAGTTGGGAAAAAAGAATATATCAGTGCATATAATATTGCCTGACCTCATAAAATAAAAGGGAAAATTTCAGGTTTTGACAGCCATTATGAATCTTGTATCAGCATTCAAACATCTCTGAGCTGACTTGAATACATGTTTATAATAATAATAATAAAACGTATTACTACGTTGACTTACAATACAGAGCAAAAATGACTTGTCAATAATTTATTAAAGAGGCTGTTCAGTTTAGTAGTATATATGTTGTTGGCAATTTGTGAAAAGCTGACATTTTATAGAATGCCTGGCAAATCTATAGAATGTGTGAGCTTTTTAGGCAAAGAATGAAATGTCTTTGTTAGTTTAATATGCTAGGCATATTTAATAACCTAGGCATTATATAGAATTACAAGTACTATATAGGCAAAGTATGAAAAGAGAATCATAAAAAGTGTTAAGGCTAGGGTTAGGGCTATTTATTGAAATGACGTGTATGAAATACAGTACTTTCTTACTGGGAAAAAAAAACCACAAGAAAAAGACAAGTATTGACCTAAAGTATACCTAAGTATTGGCTAAAATTGCATTTTAGCAGGAGTATTTTATACTTTGCCAGTTTGCCTTTTGGCCTTGCACAGAATGCTTAGGAAATGTGTTAAATATTAAATGTTTCATATTCTGACATCCCAGTTTTGGCATTCCATAATTTCCTAGGCATTCTATAAAATGTCTAATTTCACACATTGATGGTAACATATACACAGAAGAATGTTTAGCTTGGAGAAAAATGCAGAAGTAGTCTTTTGCAAAGATGGTCTGTTTGGAGTTGTTTTGTGATATTGAGGTATAATAGAAACCACAAAGGACAGTCCATGTTAACTTTGTCACTGCAGGTTACATGAAACCTGACTAATGATTCTACAAAATAAAATGGAGGCTTTTCTAAGAAACAAAGCATGCCATTTCAAGAAAACTTTAGACTGCAAAGTATGCAGATTAAGTTATAATTCCCATAATTTTCTTCAATTCGTGTGTTCATTTACTTGACTGGTGAATTTGAGGAAAAAAAAGAGACTATTTATAAATACATGTATAAGGCTCACTTTTTTTTCCTGCCCACAATATATTTACTATTCTTAATGCAATGTATGAATAAACAATGCTGATAAATCATTTTATCTACCCAATTAATCATCAGGAAGTTGTGCCTTTATAGAACAGTTCTAAAACTCTAAATTAGACTTTTCTAACTTGCACGTGTGAATAAAATTTGGGGGGAAATGAAAGTGCCATGGAGTGCTCTTCATCTTAGGTAAGGATATGAGATAGAGAACAAATAAGCCATACATGCAAGAGGAATGTAGAGAACTGCTAACTTTGTCTCATCTATATTGTTATTATTTTCTTTGAATTTCCTGATTTTTCTTGAAGTATTCCTGACATAGGATATATGTCAAATAATTCTGACATAGGATTATAATGAAGACTACCTATTGTAGTCACAATTTTTGGTGGTTATAAAGCACCAAAATTTATGTAACCAATCCAATTTTACACATTTTTTTCTGTGGTGATCAGTGTGTGAATCACCACATTCGTTAATTGAAGTCACAGTTGTTATGTGAATGCCATGTCCATTAAGCTCATTGTTTGCTATGGAATGTTTTTGGAGTTTTATGGAGTCAAAACTGGAAGTAAATATGACCATGCGATGCTACAAAAGGGTGTGAATATCATCTGGTTTCTGAGTACCCAAAATACAGTATCATGTGACTGCAGAGGGTGACATCAGACATTTCGAACCAGGGTATAAGTTGCCTTTGGAGGCTCCATCAGCACTTCGGATGGTGTCTATTGGAACAACCAATCATAAGTCAACAAAGTCAACAAATACCTGCACGCACACACTTTTAGTATAGAGGATGGAAGAGAACTTTCTTGCCTTTGGAGTAAGATGCTGGATGAAAATACTGAAATAAAGATGATTTGCTGTATGGTTTATATGACTGCCAGTCTATAATAATTGCACCCAAAAAAGCAAATAAAAATACACATAGTCCTCAATTTACAACCATTCATTTAGTGACCATATGAAGTTACAACTGCACTGAAAAAGTGACCAATGACCCATTGTCATGCTTAAAATTAATATGGTAACACGAGCAAAATTTGTGTTCGGCAACTGGTCTGTATTTATTACTATTGTACTGTCCTGGGATCATGCAATGTCCATTTCTAACCTTCCCAACTGACTTCTGACAAGTAAAGTCAATGGGGGTAATTCAGATTCATTTAACATGCAGTAAAAAAAGGTTGTAAAATGGAGCACAACCTGCTTAGAAACTGTATTGCTTAGCAGTTGGAATGTTGGGCTCAATTGTGGTCATAGGCTAAGGATTATCTGTAACATGAATGCAATACATCCGAGGTCCTTTAAACATTTATCTCCTTCAATTTTGTAACTGTACAACAAGGGTCACCTGTCTCCCAGCCCAATACCTCATAGGACAGAGATAGAATTACTTATTCTACATTGGTAGTAGTTGGAAATCTCAATTTGAAGTTTGATAGTTCTGTATTGACATGATGCCTCATGGTTTCTTTTTAGTCCGTGTTGTTTAATATACATGAAACTGCTGAAGAACTATTTTATTAAGCAGACAGGTAGAACTGATAATAGAAGACGAATCCCAAAGAACTGCCTTTGAACTCTTTCATCAGATCCTATGAAGCCACAGGAAGCTATGGCTCTTGTGATAAAAGGGTGGTTTTTTTACATGTGAAAAGGCATTGAAGGGGCGAAATACCCATCCTGGAAGTCCATTGGTTATTTACTTCATTTACTAACCAATGTGAGAAATATAAACTTTCTTCTTATGCAGTAATTATTAGTGTGATTGATGCATTCTTAGATTGATCTTAACTATGTTTAATTTATAAATAAAGAACTACACCTAGCATCAGAGCAGACATCCATTCAGTTCCTTCCATTACCTCTCTGTTCATTCCAAATTAACCGTAAAACATTCCTTATCACTTCTAATTATAGCTTTTGAGTAGAGAATAGATCACATTTTAGACCATATTTATGCAAAAATATTTAAAATGCAAAAAGATTCACAAACTTTTAAGCACCACAATGTTGTTATTGTAAAACACTAGTTAAATTTCTAACTTTGGTCATCTAAGTAGGAACCTGAGTAAAAATGAACACTTATTCTTTTCCATAATGCAATTAAAAGCAATGCAACAATAGAATGACAGTCTTTCAATAAATTACAGTTTGACACTTAATCTGTTATTAATACTATTTAAATATTAGCATAAGTATTGCTGGTATTTCTTGTGTAGTTTGGTTTTGTAACCTATGTAATAATATTTTTTAAAGATTGTATAATATAAAGATTCATGTTTTGTTAATGAAAGAGCTAAACCTTTTAAAAGCTTTATGTTCACTAATATTTATATATAAAACATAATTCTTTTACTGTTGCAGTTTAAACATGTATATATGCTTTTAGGGAATACGATTTTGGACCAAAAAGAAAACAACCATTTTAGATTAAGAAATTATTTTTATTTCACTTAGATTTATGGCAGTTCATGGTTAATAGTGAGTGATAATCTTAATGCAATGTGTTTCCTTTATTTCCAATTGCTAATGCTGGTGCTGCATTCATGAGCTGCAATTTAATTCAAGTGCACTTAAGTTCCATCAAGCACAAAGCACCCAAGAAACACTGTGTTATACATTAGGTTCCATCTGAGAAAGAAGAAATAGGTACATGTCACTGCCATAGAAAGTATGAAAGGATTGTCTTTTTAAACATTAGCTATCCCAATTAGCTGAAAGAACAATAGTTCTTCTTTCTTCCCTAAAGATTCGAAGAATCAAATCTACTACCATATAAGCCAGTCTGATATAAAAATATCGATCATGGGAAACATACATATGCTATAGTTTCTTAAAATATTCAAAATTATTCAAAATTTCAGTAAATGGACAAATGTTGCCATCTGTTCCTAGACAGAAATGTATACCAATTACTTACAGTATGTGATAGTTGATCAACATATGCATTTTCACTTGCTTGTAAAGTTCAGACACAATTATAGCCAACTAAGACAATCCAATTAAAAATTCACTGCATTCTTTTTTTGCATTGATGTTGTTTGTCTTTGAGCATCCTAGTAAAATAGGAAAACAGATCTGTCCATCTATTCCAGCAAAGCTATTCTTATGTTCTTATGTTCCTTTCCTTTAAGATTATCAAATTTTCTTTTCATTTTTTCAAGTCCCAAGATTTTCCTTACAGCGGCTCCGTAATGTGGACATTGAGAAAATGGATTAGAAAACTTCTAATTAGGGATTCTGATACAGTTACTAAAAGTACTGTGATTCGAAGATTTCCAGATCAAAGAAAAAAGTGGAAACGGTAAGAAAGCATCAACTCTAAAGTTGAGGTGAACATTTAGATGTTTAGAATGCCTTGAAGAACTTCTTCCAGACACTGGGCCAGGACAACATCTGAGTCCTCTTTAAATATATGAGTGTTGTGTTTTGTTCCCTTTGTAATGCATAGTTTATTTTTTTTTTGTTTTTAATAATGCAAGTGAGCCGCCATAGACATTGAATTAATTAATACATGAATTAATAAATAAACATTGTCTAGGCTTGGCAAAATTGAGGCAAGCAGAAGACAATGGATAAAATGGATGGAATCCAAAGGCCTGTCTTTGAATAACTGTAAAGGGAATAAAGGTATCTAATCTCCCCCCTCCCCTTTCCATTATTTGTAATGGTATGTGAGAAAGACCTTGAGAGATGGGGTGAAGAGATCCTGCCAAGAGAACAATCAGATAAGAGAGGGCAAAGCTCCCAGCTGCATAATGGGCAAAGAAATAAGTGACTCTCTCTAGCTTCTCAAGCTGCAAAGAAGGTGGCAGGAGATTCGTATTTTCACACTTGCAAATTCTGTTAATGTAATCTTACAATAAAGTAGAATTAGCTCTACTGATTGTCTTTCCTGTCTTGTCTGGTTGGGAAGGCTGACCTTATTCTTCATATCGCAGGGGAAGATTCTCAACAGGCCCACACTTTCCTTGTGACAGTAGTGTAACTTTCTAGCTTTTCAATCTATGGTAAAGTTTTTGCCGCCTGACAGGCCTTCAATATTAGCTTTTTTTTTCATTCTTTCTCTGTGGCTTTGAGAAAGAGTACTATGTGAACACTATATTGTTCAGGTTTGACTCAGTTTAAGAGCCTGTGCTGGTGGTGGGGTGGGGGAGAGCATAATCCATTGCAATAATATACCTTGTACAGATTTAGCTTGCTCAGAAGCTGACAATTATCTGTCTGTGTAATAACAGTGAAGAAAATTATTTTATAATATATCATAGACCAGATTCAGTTCTGATAGGCTGCAACCAACTGCAAAACATACAGTGTAGCAGATTATGGTATTTGGCTTTTTCAGGGGAAGAAGTTATTTGACATAAGGGAAGGAAGAGTGGATTTTTTTCTTCCTGCTAGCTAAATAGTTTTGTTCAGTCATAAGTAAATCCTATGTCCTTTTTAAAATCTCTGTAATTGGTGACTAATAACTGTGACAAATGTTACAGTGTTTGTAAATACTTCAGCCTGAATTATGTGAACAAGCAAGGAGTTTTGGTTTGAAAAAAACAGCTTAGGCTATAAGGTAGTTATTTTATCCTTTTTAACTTGTACTACTTTGCAATAGGAGACATAACCACTAAAAGGGGAGTGAGGAATGCTCCTTCAACAGTCTTTCCGTTTTGTGGTTCCCTCCTCCCTTTCTTTCTGGTATGACTGTCAGTATGTGATGTACAGCTCTGACATGCACATACAGACTAGTTTTTCTCCTTCAGATCAGCAGCTTTGGACAGCTTCTGTTTTTGGCACCCTTTTCAACCTGCTCTGTCTTGTCATTTTAGAGTTCAATATCTGCTGCTCCAAAGGAAAAAAATTGGGATGGGTTGGACCATTGTATTTGGTCTTTTGACCCTCCATGTTGCCCATGAGCAGTGAAGGATAACTTTTGACGAGCCATGTCAGATGTGACAGGCAATCTAGTTGGGTTGAGTGGAAATGTGCTTTACAAGTTTGAAGCCTTAGTTGAGGGCATTTTTCTGGTGTTCAGTGCATTCAAATTGACACTGAATTTCTGTATGTTGTTCATTTGAAAACCAGAATGTATCATTGTATTTATTAAATGAATATTTTTTCTTCCTTTTTATGTGGCAGGCTAGCAATAAAGGAAATTGGTATCACTCAAGTATATATAGTTGACATTTCAGAATTATATCTTCTTTTCTGCTGTCTTCTCCCACTGTCTTTATGTGTTTCCTAATCAGCTACTTTTAAGGCTACAAATAACAATCATTCATGATAATTCAGTCAGCAAACGACTAATGTACTTTTTCAAAGTATACATGGTTAAATATTGTGCTTCTAAAGTAATGATTGCATCAAATTTTTGAATTTTATTTTTAATCGTAGCTTGAATTTATCTATTTATATGAATACTTCCATCATTTTATTAGGAGAGCTAAATAGCTTGAAATGCATCTATACTAGTCTCCCTTTATTTATTTATCAGTACAAACGTAACACAGATATAATAAAGGCAATGGAAAAATAGCTTTCTGCCTGGATGGCTCCTAGGGTAAGCCGAAAGACAGAAAAGAGAAGCAGTTCTGCTTCCTCCCATATTTGGGGCATACCAGGGTGTGTGTGTATATTCTAGGCTTGTATGCATATCACTAGAATTTTTCGCTTCACATTAAAAAGCTCTAATCTTTTCATCCTTTTAGATAAATTTAACAATATGAATATTTCTAACTTACCCATAGTTTTCAGAAGCGACTATTCCAAATGGTAAATAATGAATTCTCATCACTGAGAAGAACAGCACCTTTCAGTTCCACTAAGGCATGGGTGTCAAACTCGCCGTGTCACAGTGCTGTCACATGACATCTTGCAATGTTTTTCCTATTTACGGAACGGGTGGGTGTGGCCTGCACATGACACTTCCAGCTCACAGACCGCTGCAAAATTTCTAGAGTAGTTTACGATTCTTTTCTCGTCTTTCCATTTTATTTAGTTCTTCATATAACAAACTAGTACCTGAGAAATTGCATTATCTTATATAACAGTTCTTGTCAAAGACGGTATTGTCAGGCCATCAGAAATGGCACAAGAACTTAAGGACATCTCATTTCTTCCGACATTCATAAAAAGGATGTTATAACAGAACACTTTCCATCCTCATATCAGGGGCTGGCATAGATTTGAACAAATCTAACATGGGACACAGCCAACTCAGAGAAGAACCAATTACCAACCCAGCTCCCATATGCAGATATGGTTTCCTTTACCCATTATCCTCTTCCAACAAGCCATACTTGTTACAAAATGTCCTGTTCTGTTTCCATTCATATGTTCTAGTATGACAAACAACAAGGGACAAGAGATTAGCACAGTGGGAGACAAGACACATGTTTGGTGAGTTTTCACACTAAGTACTGCAAGTTTATGTACGTTTCATTAGTGCCATGCCTAAGGGTCCAGTGAAGTCTGCCATGGCTTTGAAAATAGCAATAGCACTTAGTCTTATATACCAATTCATAGTGCTTTTACAGCCCTCTCTAAGCCGTTTACAGAGTCAGCATATTGTCCCCAACAATCTGGGTCCTCAAAGTTGTGTATTTATAAAGAATATGTGCTGTTATATAATATAAAATGAGCAGCGAATGCAGTGACCAAATAAATGTTCTCATTATGCTATCCTTTGTGTCGCATCAGTCAGAAGGCCCCATGATTTTGTTTCATCTGGCTTTCTACATATTCTGGATTAATGTCTCTCTCTAGCGTAGTCACATTTTGTAATTTTTTTAAAAAATTCTTCATTAAATTACTCTCATCTAAAATGGATTTTTAATTATTTGTTTAAATTTGGCACAATTGTACAATAGAATTTATTGTATACAAATTTATATTATTTAAAAAAAGTTTTAAAACAATACAAATTTAAGCCCTTTTTTAACATTACATTTAGACTGAAAATGGAATGAGTTTATGAAAGGTATCAACAGGGAATAGGTTGTTTTCCCATCTTTATGATGGAATCATGTTGAACAATAAAGAAAAATAAGTTATATAGAAACAAATAAGTTTATATCCATTCTATTTGGTTCCAGGGAAACATTGTCTCTGTTCCAAAATGTGTTTTATATACTATCAAGCATTAGGGAGATCATAGACGTGTCCATGTATATAGGTAAGTGTGCATGCAATATATGCTACAATAGTTTCTATAAAATTACAATAACATTCTTGGTCATTCTCATTCAGAATAAACTGATCACCAGGAGTTACTTTATTATGATGAATTGAGTCTGGAAACAATCACAGCTTTTTAAACACAGTAATTTAACACTTGGTCATAATGTGACCATGCTGCGAATGTTTACATAGTGAATAATTATAATGGTTCTTAGTACTAGATTAGGTCTGTGATAGAGATATTTTTGGTCACTACCAATAGTTTAACTCTTAAGTGAAACCCTAGGAAACCCATACATACATTTATTCCATTTTTATTTATGTATTATTTCAGCTTTTTTTTCTTACATTAAGTAAGATGTTTGCTTTCAGGACAGATGCACCTATAGCAGGGGTCTCAAACTCAATTTACCTGGGGGCTGCTGGAGGCAGAGTCTGGGTAAGGCTGGGCCGCACTTAGTTTCATAGAAGTGTATAATAATATAAGAAGTATAATAATATTATATTTCATATCACGGTGGTGGCCACAAGATACCGTCCTATGGGCCGCATTTGGACTGCAGGCCGCGAGAATGAGACTTCTGACCTATAGAGTACAGAAATATCTTCGCTGTTGTCATTTTTCACTTCAGTGTCACATTGTAAGAGTACTTTTCGATAGGGCTATATAAATCCTTATAAAGATTTGCATTGCAGCATGCAGGACAAAACATCTATAAGTCATTAAAAAGTTGATGAAAAGTACTTCATAAACTGTTCATTATCTGCACTGGGGAAAAATGCAAAGTGAAATGACTATGGTATACCTGCAGAAGTATGCATAGCAGAAGTAGTTTATAAAGGAGTTTTACAAGCCTAAAACCAAGATGCATTTGTTTTAGCAGTAAAGAAAGTTTCATTTGTGTTCATGCACATTGAGAAGCACCTCTTTTAAAGGATCTGTATAACCTTAGCTTGTCTATTATACATTTTTTTTATGAGAGAAGGAGGAGAAGCTAAGGGAAGCCATATCTCTTTACTACTCTGAAGAAGTGCTGTGAAAATACTAGTGGGTATTTTGGAAACAAATCTAATATCTGATAATCATGAAGAAACTATGGTGTGGCTTTTTTCTAATTCTACCTACCTTTTTTCTAACTTTAATTCTAAAACTACTCAGTTTTTTTTCATAACTGCATCCTGAAGGGCATTACACATAACACTGGAAGTATATAAAAAAGTGTCAAACACAAAAGTAATAAATGAAGTTGTTACAAATTCTCCAAGGCGCCTGGAGGCAGGGCAAGAAGCAATGGGTGGAAACTAATCAAGGAGAGAAGCAACTTAGAACTAAGGAGAAATTTCCTGACAGTTAGAACA
>JAPKID020001602.1:0-14518 GCA_026931265.2 Tropidonophis doriae
GGCCGTCACAGTGTCCCGAGCTCCATTTTCGCTGGCAGAGGCACTATGGGCAAATTCTTCACTGTTTCCAGGATGACCCTATGGGCGAGATCTACACACCCCTTTGGCCTGTGGGCCTGGAGTTTGACAGCCCCTGGTTAAGGCATCAATCTAGAAACCAGGAGACCATAATTGCTAGTCATGTCTTAGACATGAAATCCAGCTGGGTGACTGATTTGATTTGATTTGGCCAATCACTCTCTCAGTCCATCCCACCTCACAGAGTTGTTGTTGTGTGGAAAACAGGACAAGGAAGGAACATTAGGTATGTTTGCCTTCTTGATTTATTTTTTAAAATTTAATGAAGGCAAGATAATCACTTAATTGGCAAGCTCGGCTGAAACCAGCTAAGTGTAAGTGGGCACTTCTTTCCACAAGGTGTGTAAAGGATGTAATTGTTTTAACACACCAAATAAAAGAGATTTATGTTAATTAGGGCCTAATAAAATGTAGTAGTACTTGAATTTGTACTATTCTCCTCAACAATTTATGATTTTGCTTTTCCTTAGTTATTCAGAAGGTGTTAATTAATTGTCCTTTAAAGATATTCTATTTGATATAATATAGATAGTAAATATATAATGCAGGGGTCCCAAACTTGGTAACTTTAAGGCTTGTGGACTTCCAACTCCAGCAGAGCTGGCTGGAGAATTCTGGGAGTTGAAGTCCACAAGTCTTAAAGTTGCCAAGTTTGAAGACCTCTAATATAATGCAACAAAAAGAGACCAAACTTAACTAAGGAACAGATAAAACAGGCTAAATTTCTAAAGGCTTCTATATACCTTGCTGGTATAAATAATATTATTGGTTATGATTTGGAATTTAGTCATATTGGCTTGCATATTAAAAGCTATTCCAAAAATATATATATGAAAAGAACAAGACACCAAGTCTCCCAGAAAGGCCTGAGAAATAATGAAGCTGTTACCAGTTAGGAATGTCTTTCAACTTCTCTATTAATCACATTGCTTTGTTCTACCATTTCTACCATTTCTCATTAATTCTTCAATGAAACAATTGCCATGATTTCTGTAGCTGATAAAGAAATCTCCTACAGTTCACTCCTTACAATCAATTTGAGTGTATAAATTCAGATTAACTGGACAGTCTAGAAACACAAAATTAAATATAACATTGCTTCTTAATACAAGTATTTCTGTAACCATCTTTACCATGTTTGCATTAATTCTACTTAATCAAGTTTCAAAGACATAAAGGTTATAAGCTTGCTGAGAGTATTCTTCATCTTGTTTAGCTCCAAGATGCATGAAAACCTGGAGTAGATTAACATATAAACTCTGGTTTTATTAGTAGGTGAAACATGCACACATAAAAATCTTTCCACTAGAGATGGGCTCAGGCAAACAAGGTTTTTAAAATGAAGTGATATAAGTCCAAGATAAGCAAAACTGCTTGCACACACAAAAAAAAAAAAATTCCAACTGAGTAAAGATTCAGTCACCTCCATTATCTTGGTTGCAATCTGAGAGAAAAATCAGGAGATAGAATTGCTCTCTGTATCTCTGTTTTTAATTACCTTCCAAAATATTATCTCACAACTCTAGGTAGTCACCCAAGGCTTTTGAAGGAACTCTCTAGTTCCTTAGCCAGCATGACCATTAGGGGAATTTGAGCACAGCATATCTATAAGCCGCATGGTTGGAAAAGGACAGCCTAAGAGAGGGTATTCAACCGGAGACAGAAAACTCGGTAGGTAACACTGCATGCTTGAGGAAGCTTTATCTCCTAACGAACAGCTGTTTAAAACAGAAGGCAGATCTCTTGCTGAGATCATTACTTCTTCAACAGAAGAACGAAGCCTACAGAATCAAGCTTTCCTGGCATAGCTGAGGAACATCTTTAGTTATTAAGCAGTAACCGTTCCAGCAATATTCCTCTAAGCAACGGCTGAGAAGATTCAATTCAATATCTTTGTAAAAAATATATATATCCAGATTTTCTATAGATCTTTAGAGTATTTAAGACACTTTTACAGTATTTATCCGGTATTAGTATGCTGACATTTCATATATTTATCTTTTTGAACTTGTGCAACTTCAAGAAACATTACTGTGCAGCTGAGGCTTATCTCCATAAGTTTACATCAGGTCATGTTCCAATTTTGCAACACATAAAACTGAAAGTTACAAAGAAAATTAGTCATTTTATTTTGCTAGGAGTTTTAAAAATTCCATTTTGTGCTTGTCAAGAAGTACAACTTATAATAATTTACAAAGAAAGTTACCTGCAGTACTTTTCCTCCCAAATATGTCTTGCTAAAATCATTTAGAATAAGCATCACTTTTTCACTTTTAACAGCAATAGTTCTAGTTACTCAAATCCGAGCACCTCTCCATATGTTAACATAAATAAGAAATATTAAATCAGTAATTAAAAAAAACATATACAGGTTACAAATTATTTTAAGACAAGGGTTGGTGATTTTAGCCTATCCTATTAAACAACTCCTTAAATGAGTGAGAACCTGAACAGGTAGTTTACCCGATAGAACCATTAAATGGAGCCAGTACAATAATGCAGAGACATAGAGAAGAAAGATAAGAGGAAGAAACCATCCCAAAATACATTCCACATGAACAAAACCATCAGCCCAAAAGCGATAGAGCCAAACACGCCCCAAGTCCTTCACGCATTCTTCAGCGACAAGATGAGCTAACATCTTTTAAAAAGCTATCATGGTTTTCAATATTAACACTACCTTATAATTCAAGAAATATAATATCCTATTTGCCTCTGTTGAAAGTAAGCTACCAAGACAGCATAATGCTAGTAAGGGGAAAATACTAAGACCGAATACTACATTATTTTAAACATAACAATAGAAATAGGCAACTTACCATATTTTTCGGAATGTAAGATGCACCGGAGTATAAGACGCAACAAGATTTTGAAGAGGTAAATTGAGCAAAACACGGCCTGTTTTTTGCCAAAAACAGGGTATGCATAGCCTTTAGGTGGCTTGTCGAGTGCTCCTGGGGCTGAGGAGGGGCAAAAATGAGCAAAAAACAGCTCGTTTCTACCCTTCCCAGCCTCCAGGAGCACTTTACAGGCTGCCCAAAGCCTCTGCATGTCAATGTTTGCAAAGGGGCAGGGTTTCTGGAGGCCAAAAACGCTGTATTCAGTGTATAAGATGCTGTATTCAGTGTATAAGATGTACCCAGATTTTCTCTTTTTTTGGGGGAAAAGATGCATCTTATACTTATAAATATGGTAAATGACAACTGATATAACTGATGGAAGCTATTGATCTGAGCGCCCCCCACCCCAAAAAATCTCCCTCAACTTGGTCCCTTCTCACCAAAGCTCTTCAGAATGTCAAAAACATATAAGTGACAACATCAAGTTAATTGGATTATTGTGTATTTCAGGCAGAAGAAATCTGCCTTTCTCAAAGAGAGTTGGTGAAAACCTTATTTGGCCAAATATTGAGATTTTTTTGGGGCGGGGGGGAGAACTTCACTTCTTGTCCCATGGCCTGGATGTGTATACAAGGCGACCACCCTCCCAACATTTTCTGCCTCTGGATGATATCATGCCAGGAGGATGCATAATTTTAGTCATTGGGCTGCCCTACAGAAACTACAAAGACCGTACAATAAACAACAAAGGTTTTGTGCTGTTTTATTCTGTATGCCCACAAAGTATATTAAAGTTGGAGACACAACCATAAGCATTGCCTAAACAAACAGACACACACATAAAACAAAGGCTGGTTAGAACTGTGCCCCTTGTGCAACGCCAGAATAAACAACACAAAGCAACAGATAATGGAGAAAACCTACAAATCACTTCCATATTTAAAATCAAATTAGTTCAGCAAGATTAATTATATTGCAAAGTACACCAACGATGACTATTGTAAATAATCAGCTCTATATTTCATGTAGTATGTTAGGTTCACCCTGACAATCAGGCATAATGAAAAAACAGCTGGCTTTTAAAACTTTATGTCAGCCCTTGTCAAGGCTTCCTTTAAAAAATGTTTAAAGTTTTGACTTAAAAGCTATATTTCTTACATAGAATCTAGGTCCTAAGAATGTTGTGGTCATGGTGGGGGAAGGCTTCTGCTAATTTTCCTACAATATTCTCTTCCTAAAGCATGGCATATAACAGGGGTGTCAAACTCAAGGCTCGCAGACCGAATCCGGTCTGCAGGATGCTTAGATGTAGCCCTCAGGGCATCCCTGGAAACAGTGAAGGACTGGTCCGCAGTACTTCTGCCAGTGAAAATGGAGCTCGGGAGGCTGAGGCGGCCTCCTGCAACCCTTGCCCATGAAAATGGAGCTCCGTTTTTACTGGCAGAGGATTGCAGGAGGCTGTTGCAGCCTCCCCAACCTCCGTTTTCGGGAGCACAGCACTTGGGCCACCACCGGTGCCCCCAACATGAGTGACGTTGACCTGGCCGTGCCTACTCTGGCCACACTTTCCCCCGCCCCCAAGGTCAGACACAACCCTGATGCGGCCCTCAATGAAATAGAATTTGACACCCCTGGCATATAAGAAGTGTGTGGCTTTAAAGTCCCAAGCATAACAGGAGATTTATTAATTTTCCTACACCAATGAAATTACATGTCAGAGGAGAGAGATTCAGGCAGCTTCCAATGGGATAAGAGGTCCTGCAGAGGAATGCAAAAATGACTTTCTTTAACCCCACACCCACCCATTCCATGGGTGCTGACACTGAGAATGTTGGCATGACTGCCTCTTTCTGCATCTCCAGAATGAATGACTGGCTGCATATCATCTGCCTGTTTACTAGCTTTTGGTTCTTGTCAGCACTTCGTTTCAGCCCAGACAGCATACTAGGATTGTGGCATGTTCATGTCTATAAAGAAAGCAACAGAAACAAGGTCTTGGCTTTGCCATGGCCTCCCAAGCATACTAGTCAGTGGGAAGGTATGCCTTTAAATCTTGAATATTTGTAACGTTAGAAGTGCAAATGACAAGAAGAAAAGATTGCAACACTTCTTTTTCTATTTACGCTAAAATTGCAGCATGCAAAAATAGGCAGGCAGACCAAACAGCTAAGTGATTCCACAGATCAAAACTAACATTTTCTTACCTAAAAAAGAAGCGTTAGTTGTACTGGAAGAATGAACCCCCTGGCATTCTTTTCATTACCAGCAATGTGGTGGGTGGCATAAGAAATGGAAGGACAAATGAGAAACAGAAGTAACCCAGAAGAAAAATAAATCAAGGAAGACATGTAAAGAATGAAAAGGGACAGAACAAGCAGAGACCGAGAAGGCAAGATTGACAGAGAGACAACTGACAAAGTGTTGACGATCAAATTGCAAAGAAAAGATGAAGAAAAAGAAAATCAGGAAACCTCCCACCCAATAAATATTGAAATGAAATAATGGCAAGACATCTAAAGTTTCCCATAGTTTCCATGCAAAATGATGTGTTTTTAATTCCATTTGAATCAAGTGGTTTAAATATGCCTAAGTGTGCCCTGGTTTGAGAAACGTCTGGAGAAATTAAATTGAAAAATATCACTACTAAATTGGTACCTCCTGCACGATATTTGGATTAAGGTATTGATCTAGCTCTTTTTATGCAACTTATCGTATTTTTCGGAGTATAAGACACACCTTTTTCGTCTTATACAGCATTTTTGGCCTGCTGAACCTTCCCCCCTTTGCAAAAATGGCTGTGCGTAGCCTTTAGGAGGCTTCCAGAGTGCTCCTGGGAGCTGGGGAGGGCAAAAACGAGTGAAAAATGGGCCGTTTCTTGCTCATTTTTGCCCCAGGAGAACTCTATAAACCTCCTAAAGGCTATGCATACCCCTTTTTTTGACGAAAAATGGGCCAATTTTGGGAGGTCTGCAAAGTGCAAAAACTTTTTTTTTAAATTTGCATCTTCAAAATCTTGGTGCATCTTATACTCCAGTGTGTCTTATGCTCTGAAAAATACGGTATTTTATTAGGGCTAAAAGGCATTAGGAGATGAGTAGGGCCTGAGTAATATAGCACTTCTGCTAGGACTGCACTTTCTCCTTTTTTTCTCCCCCCTATCCTTTGCATAGAGTGGCCGCTGTTTAAAATAAATCTCATAGAAATAAATGAAGATTCTGAAGAGGCACCACTTGGTGGATTGCAAACATAATCTTCAGAGACAAGACCTGCAAATCTTAAAATGTACTTTAAAGTGTAGTGGGAGTACTTAATCAATCACGAGAGAGAGACAGAGAGACAGAGAGAGAGACAGAGAGACAGAGACAGAGGGGGGGGGTACTTTGGTCCAAAACCAAAACTGTGATAAAAAAAATCTAATTAGCAGGAGCAATGGAAGAAAGATGGATGTACTGAGTCCAAACTCAAAACAGCAAAATTAATTACTAAAGAGAATTTGCACAAAATCTCTTGAGGTCTAAATGAGGTCTCTAGAAGGTTACACATTTCTTTAATTCTGCAGAAATGAATGTGGATAAATAAATTCCAGACTTCCAAGAGCATTAGAACGATACTTCTCAACGGGTGGTATGCAGAGGCAGTCAAGTGGCATACAACCGCTCTTGCCAACTGCAACAAAATGAGAGCTATCAAGAAAAGATGGTAAAATGGGAGCTATCAGGAAGGGATGGCAACACTTGGGAAACAGCTTGTAAGAAAAAGAAGGCAAGCACACATACAAGAGCAGAAAAGTAAATGTGAGTGCATATAAACATACACATGACAATCAGAATGTAGCTAATCCTCACTCAGCTGTAGAAATCAACCTTGCAAGAGAGACCTGGGAAGTCCTACTTTTGGACAGCAGTGGCCAACAAGGGCAAAAGTTGTGCGATTCGGCATTCATCTGTTTGCTGAATGCCAACCAGTGGCTTTTCCTGCCTTTCTCCAACCTATTTTGTATTGCTCAAGAGACCAAATTTATATTCCTTCCAAGTTGCAAGGTTGACAAATGGCCCAACAATAACTCTTGAAAGGCCTGTCTGAGAGCAAGCACCACTATGCATGTCTCATTTCCAACTGACAATGCAAAGCACCTTCTGATCAGAAGCCAGAGAACTCTGAGAAACTGTGGTTGCCTCATGGGAATGAATTTCCCTAAAATCCTCTGCTGAACAAAGCAGCTCATGAGGAAAAGCTCCCTTAGGCCAACCTTTGATAGCCTCTATATTCACATCCATGAATATATTCCCATCCATGCTGCCTGCTCCTCAGTATCAAGAAAGAAACTACAGTATGGATTAAGACATTACAGGTAATCCTCAACTGACATCCAAAACCGGGGCCAGAATTTATGTTGCTAAACAAGATGGGTTGTTAAACAAGTCATACTTAATTTTACAACTGTTGTTTCCATGGTGGAGTTGTTAAGTGAATTGTGAAATTAAGTGAATCTGGCTGCCTTCATTGACTTTGCTTGTTGGAAGTTGCCTAGGAAGGTTGCCAATGGCACTTGGGGCAAGGCAACGGTCCTAAATACATGCCAGTTGCCAAGGAGTTGTAAGAACGAGGTCTGGTTATACGTCGCTCTCTTCGGTACCATTCATAATATTGCATATCATAATTTCATCACTTGCTTCCCCCATAGGGTCCATACTGGGAAAAACTAATAGGAATTAGAGGGAGAAGACTAGCCTGATTGGAGCAAGAAAGTGTTGTCCGTGTACAATGTATGTGGAGGGATGCTCCTTTGCAGGTTAGCTGTATTTGCTTTTTGTTTTAATATGATCTTTGGAGTTATCAATATTACTATATATATTTTTTACCATTGAAACGTGTTATGAATATTTCTTAAACCTGCATCATTTAACTTTCAGTAGTATTAAAAGCAACCACGTAGGCCATGAGAACAACACATTAATGTTTATCACAACTGTTAGAACAACAAAGAAAATATAAGATGAAATCAAGAGAACAATTGTGAGTCCCTTCGGGGAGAGGGGCAGTTTATAAATTTAATAAATTATTATTATTATTATTATTATTTAAGGAACTGAAATTTGCATTATATTATAATCTAAAATGACATACTGTTGTTATATAACTCCAGGAAA
Organism: Tropidonophis doriae; assembly: GCA_026931265.2. Classification (NCBI taxonomy): domain Eukaryota; kingdom Metazoa; phylum Chordata; class Lepidosauria; order Squamata; family Natricidae; genus Tropidonophis; species Tropidonophis doriae. Next base: position 8,069 of record JAPKID020001602.1, read on the forward strand.
ACAATAGCCAAAATGTATGAGGGCGCTTCAAATTTATGTTGTTGGGCAATACGAAGGGTCATTTCATCATGCCTGGTGGACTTGTAAACAAGCCAGAAAATTTTGAGTTCAAATAAATACACTGATCCAAAGAATTTTAAATACTCAGAGTCAACCGAAGCCAGAACATATCTTGTTGGAATTAATGGACAGACAATAGAAAAGAACCACAGAAGACTATTTTTATATATGATGACCGCTGCCAGACTATTATATGTACAAAAATGGAAAACCTCTGATACACCCACAATTGGAATGGTTGGTGAAGAGTAGAGACTAGCAGAGAAGGCAAAATTATTTGAGAAAAGGTCAACTGTTACATTTATTAGTCACTGGAAACCCCTTATGGATTTCTTGCTGAAAAAAGAAAAAATATGAACTTGTGATTTATGGGCTTGTTGAGGGTAACTTGTCGAGAAGGAAAGTAAGATGCAACTTTAGAGAGAGTAAAATACAAATGCCTTTTTAACAACTGTCAAAAGATACAAAAGTTATACCTTCTTTTTTATATTTATCTCGTTTTCTATTTTCTTATTCAATTTTCTTCTTTATTGTCCTTTTTCTTTTCTATATTTGTATTCCTCTTATCTTGTTAAAAATCTCAATGAAAACATATTACAAAATTAAAAAAAAAACAATGATTATTATGAAGCAATACTTTTGATCTGAAAAAGAGTGACTTAGCCGACATGCATTTTCTTGAATCTCTCCTGAATGTATGTGAGGTGTATGTGTGCATAATACATACTGATCATATAAGAAATGTATTTATTTTTGACCATACATTGTATATTCATAACCAAGTCCTTATTTCTTATCTTGACACATTAGTAGCTATGAGCAGGAGTTTTATAAACTTCATCATGAATGATTAATTATAACCAAATGCCAATAAACATATAAAATGCTCTTGTCAGAAAACAAATAACATTTTTTGTTTCTATCATAGTGGGGAACAAATTCTTTTGATAGGATTGCTTAAAAACCTCTGTATTAAAACATTCCATTGAAGTTTTCAGATAGTGTAATCATATCGCCTGTATTTTAAATCTGGCAGTGCATTTCAAATTTCATCCAGACTGAGATTTACGTTTGGACCAAGACCGTCAGTATACACAATACAAGACTTCTACTATATTTGCAATTCAGTGTTTTAACCTAAAAAATGGAATGTAATTACAATGGAGGCATAGATACTTCAAATTTTATTTGGGATGCTTTTATATCCCAAGCAAAATAAAGAACTAGATCAAAGGTAGAATATGTGCTCTGATTATAATCCATCATTCTTTTTCCTTTCTCTGCGTATAAGTAAGAAAGGCTATTGGCTTATTTAATAGCAATAGGACTTACATTATTATTATTATTTATTATTTATTATTTATTTGATTTATAAACCGCACCCTCTCCCCGGAAGGACTCGGGGCGGTCCATACCAGTCCATAGTGCTTTATAGCCCTCCATAAGCAGTTTACAGAGTCAGCATATTGCCCCCAACAATATGGATTTTCTGGAATAGAAACTGAGAGTAAGCTTCGGAGTGCCATTGCAACAGTGTTAATTTAATTTGCATGTGCCTTCATGTGCCCAGATGCACCTTTACTCCAATTACGAATGGGAATAAATAACTGGGAATCCTGCTCACCCAGCATTCTCAAGGCAAAACTTTCATTCTTTGCAGAAATCTAGTTGCTAATATACATTCTACTTTGTAAAACTGCTGTCACAGGTTGATCTCCACCCCACCCCCCACATTTTAAGGGTCCCAGATTGGTCATTCTGCTCTTAAAACATTCTGAACAATCTGTCTGGTGGGATATTAATGTGTCTACAAAAAAGCAGGCTATCAGAACTCAAAACCCTGCTCCATTAAAAAAAAAGCAACTGAGTTTTGCAACAGCATCAGGACACAGACATATAAAACCATTATGATTTATGCTTCCAGTATTTCCACTGGGGAAGCAGAGACATGATGCCTTTGTTCTATCATTTACAGGAACAGTTCACACATACACTATATTTAAAACATTTCACAAAACTGCTACAGAAACATACTTCAAATGTTTTGATAAAGAAGATTAATCAAGTGCTCTCAAAAGTACATACCAGTAGTGCAAATGGATATGAGACATGATAATGTGAAGGCCAGATGTCATCCCAGACAGCAGAATGATGTACACAGAGTTACAAAGCACGTCTTATAAGATACAGGGACGTTCAGACGGGAGTAGGTCAATAATTCAATTAGTCTAATACCCTAGCTATGCTGTTTCACTGGCCCAAGAGCTCTGTACAGCCTTATGGTAGCAAACAACTCGGGGATCAGAGAATCTGGCAAAACTTGAACAATGCCAGAAGTAGTATGGAGGATTGCAAAGCTTTCCATAAACAGGCCCAGACAATTAACAAGAAGTGAGACCTTTAATCAAATCTTATCTAGTGTAGCCCTTTCTGGCTTTTAAGATCAGAGCTTGAAAATCCTTGATGTAAGGGCATGTAAGTGCCCAGATATGCGCTGCTGAGGCCTACATTTTTAAAGAAAGGCCTAGAACTAACCAAAGGAATCCTTTATAAAACAAAATCTATATAGTAGTATTTCTATACAATGTTATGAGTTGTGACATGGCCCAATTCTCTCTAAAGAGAGTTGTTATGTTTGAAGTGCAATCCACCAGCACTGTTTCTGTTCCAATTGGAACAATTTTTTCTCCTGATTATAAAGTTCTCATAATCAATTCTATGGGCTGGCAAGCTTTGTAATCTGTCTGGCACTAGAATATTTCATTTATGCTCACTGAAGACTCTCAATTCTTGCACACGATTAAGACTTGGTTTAGATTCACCCTGAGGATTATAAAGGCAGTGTGCGCCTTTATTATTGCCTCAGAAACAAATATTTAAGATTGGTAGTTTGTGCATAAATTGATATACATTTTATAGTTGATTTCCATGATGTTTCGCTTTCATGTAATGAACAACTAGAATATTAAAAAGATAGATTAAAAATATATATTTTAAAATCCATCTTTTTAAAAAACACATATTGAGCAAAACAACTCTTTTTTTCTGACTGATGAAATGTATTTTAACAATAAAAATTACAGCTCTGGCAGGAGAGTTCCATGTTATGCAACATTCCATGTCTTTTTCTCTCTCTGGGACAACAATTTGCCTCATAGAGCAGTCAGTTTTGTACTGGAATTGTGGTACAGAAAGCTACTTATTGCATATGTTAATATTCCAGCCAATAATATTATTTATAGACATTGCACCAGATGAGTGAAATTGCTTCTCTATAAGATTGGCCTAGAGCAGGAGCCTCCAACTTTGGCAATGTTAAGCCTGGAAGACTTCAACTCCCAGAATTCCCCAGGTGAAGTTGAAGTCCGCTAGGCTTAAAGTTGCCAAGATTGGAGATCCCTGGCCTAGAGTACAGATGGTAAATAGGAGCTGTCTAGGCTGAACAACACTCCCCTTATTCTTGAGCAATAATTGTCTGGGATTAATTGATGAGGTAATGGGTTTAATAACATTAAAAATTATAATAAGCAGATGATAGTACTAATTAACTTTTTCTATAATAATTATTTTTAAGAATTCCAACAAGAAGAAGTCCTCATTGTTGTAGAATACAATCATATTTTATTGATCTGGGAATTTCAAGTGGTTTTAATTGTTTAATTAAAGGAGTTTCGGTGCTTTTTCATGCAGAATTATATTTGCTTTCTACAGTATATCCATTTTGAAATCAGATATAATGAAAAACAATATAATAATGTTTTAAGTAAATATTTTAAGAGAGAATGGCTGACCAGATACAGTAATATAAAACTTATGATTAAAACCATTACTCTGTTCCAACCTATTAATAACTACACATACTTGAGGATTTTGAATCTTTAAAGAAAAAATTACAAAATATAAAAGATTGAACTGAGTGAACATAAGATTTAGAATGCTAGACTTATAAGGCAAAGATAAAAGAATTGGCTATGTTTAGTCTATAGGAAAGGGGGAAAATAAACAATTATAGAAATAGATTTATACCTATGATTAAATTCAAATAAAGTGAATTAGTGAGTTTAATGAATTATTGTGTTCATACAGAAATGTAGCTGATTAATTAACTTTGTATATTATTGCAGAGCAATATAACTTTTGTCTAAGTTTGGCTTACATTTTAAGAAAGCCCAAGTGAATAATAGGTATTTTTCCATTGGAATTGGTCTAAAAGGAAACACTAACAGGTGAATCCTACAGACAAAAACTATTTTCCTATGATCTTTAAGTTTCATTCTATATTTATGCATTTTTCTACAGTAACAAGACAAGTAATAGGAAGGCAAGCTTATAGATATATAATGTTCAATGTTACGATTTGCTATTTTGGAAAAGAATAACCATAAGGATGCATTTGTTGCCCCAACCGTCAAAAAGTCATTAGAAAATAATATTTCTAAAGAGGCTCTTAAATATCACATTACCTCATGTTAAAACTACATTACTATTCTCAGACTTGGGCACATAATCAGCATATTTGTACAAAGTTATCTAAGTTGCAAAAAGTCTATGCTTTTGTTTCAGAACACAAATTATACACTTTTCCACTGTTTGACCAGTCAGGCATGGTATTATCCATGCTCAGCCAACAAGGCCCAAAAGTATTTAACCCCCCCTCCCAAATTCAGAGTCACAGAGTTTATGAGGAGTTGTTTTTGTTTTGTCAGTTTTTTTACAAGAGAAAAAGTCCATAATAGCTTTAAAGAAGCTGGAAAACTCATTTTATGTTCTGCTTCAAGAAAAAAAAATATTGGTGAAGTCCCAACTCACTGTGTTAATGGTATGGAGAGTAGCATGTTTTGAATTCCATTTTATGATTTTACTCCTATAGTAGATGTTTAATGTATATACTTAATTACTATAAGATGCAGAGTCTCATGATTGGAGCAGATATAAATTTGATACATATGTGCTGTTGTAATTGCTTTGGAGCTATAGTTTTAATTGTGGCCGATCTCTGAGGAAGTGTTAGTGTTCTATTAGCACTTGTCTCAGCCAAACTTTGTTGGAATAATATGAAAACAAGCAATACAAATACAGGCAGTCTTCATCTTACAACCACAATTTAGTCCAAAAACTCTGTTGCTAATTGATACAGTTGTTAAGTGAGTTTTGCCGCATTTTATGACCTTTCTTGCCACAATTGAATCACAATTGAATCATAGCAGTTGTTAAATTACTAACATGGTTATTAAGTCAATCTGGCTTCCCTATTCTCTTTACTTGTCAGAAGATTGCAAAAGGCATGACCCTGGGATCATTATAAATATGAATCAGTTGTCAAATAACTGCATTTTGATCATGTGACCCTGGGGGTGCTGCAACAGTTGTAAGTGTGAAAATGGTCATAAGTAACATTTTTCAGTGCTGTGGTAACTTTGACTGATCACTAAATGGACCACTTATATCAGGGGTTTCAAACTCAAGGCCGGGGGCTTGGATCCGGCCCACAGAGTATTTATATCTGGCCCGCGGTGCTGCTCTGGAAACAGCGAAGGACAGGCGGGCTCCGAGCTCTGTTTTTGGCTGCCACTGCCTCCTGCAACCCTCTGCCAGTGAAAATGGAGCTGCCGTACGCGGAAAATAAAAATAAAAATTGTCAATGTACTAATTGCCTGAGTAATGGAGCCAATTATTTTATAGCAAATCATGCCTTATGTTTTGAAGTTCCAAGAGGGAAACAATACTCTTTATTTGACAAAGTTACTATCAGAGTTGACAATACAATATCAAGGCCGGCTTTTAAAAGTTTACTTCATAATTATAAGAGCATCTGTGAACCCCTGGAAAATTTTATTCTAATCAGCAGCAGGTTGTTTAGCATGTAAATGATTTAGGATATGTTCAACAATCAAGCACATCTAGGTTTGGAATGCAGATATTTGAACAACTTGATACTATGCACTATGAGAAAAGCCAGAAAATGCTTTTAAACATCAAGTTGTGCATGGTTTTATAACTCCTGGCTTAATCACTTCCAGAGTGGAATATGTTTATATAACAGTCTCTCAAACGAACTTAATCTTGATCCAAACAGAAATTTAAATCCTCATAATCAAAAATGTTCAATCATCTAGTGGACAAGAACTTAATCAATTGAGTGAAGCTGCCAAATTGAGGTGAAAATATGCTGGTTAAAAGGTGGCTTCTCTCCTTATTAATGGACTAAGAAGAAAAACTGATATCTATTTCCTGCAGCATGACATTCTTGTTTCACTTATTGTGAAAAACTTCCCAACATTCTTCATCTCATGAGTCTCAAGCTAGCAGATCAGGATATTTTAGACTAACAAATGTATTTTAAAAAACATGTAGATATACATGTATATTTATACATGTATATGTACACAC
>JAPKID020001603.1:0-14517 GCA_026931265.2 Tropidonophis doriae
AGATAGATAGATAGATAGATAGATAGATAGATAGATAGATAGATAGATAGATAGATAGATAGATAGATAGATATTTTCAGGAATCAATTTCAATATTTCATCATCAGCCTTATTAAAACAAGAGCTTTCCCACCCTCCATTAGTCCTAGATGGAACATACATCTTGTATCTCTCTACTTCAATGATTCTTAATTTTACTTCAGAAAAAAAGTAGTAACAAACCACTTCCACAATAGTGTTAAGGAAAAAAAACTTGGACAGTTCACCAAGATTCAAACCTGGCAAGGGAACACCATTAGAAAATTTGAAACGTTTTAGTTCAATAAATTAAAATAAGTGAATAATTGAAATAAAATTGTAATTCTGACCTGGACCAAGAGATGTCCTGAACTGGAAAATCGAGTATCATCTTCATTAATTTCATTAATCATTCTCATTACTTGCAGCAGGATTTCAATAGCTCCCTTGTTGACCATTTCATTAATGAGACTCGCATTGCCAGAAATAAATTTTATAGCACCAGTGCAATAAAGAAAAGCTTCAGTGTTTGTTTGCAAGTCCTCAGTTCTCAGAATCTCAAGCAGAGAGTCTATAAAAAAATTTAGCATGATGTGATTCTACCTCTCCAGTGCAATTCTCTCTCTCTCTTCCACCACCCCCCTCGGCAGAATGAGGTGTAGTTCATCCAAGCCTTTTTTTAAAAGGAGCTATCAAATAAAGTAATAACTTTCTAACTAAGCTGCCCCATGTATGAAATGGGCAGCTATATTCATTTTCCAAATTAATTAATTAATAAACTATTGAACTATAATTCATAAATTATTGAACTATTGAACTATAAACACAAAATTACAGTAAAATTTGTGATATAGTAAGCAATATAAAAAGAATCAAATAAAAAAATAATTCTGTGTCGTTATTTATTTAAAGTATTTTGAAATAAGAGCATTCAATGGGACCATAAAAACAGTTGCTCAAGATTAATTTACTAGCTGCCATCCCAATAATTCAGATGAAGGATAAGGAAGAGAAATAGTCTGTTAAATAATCTGTTAAAGAGAAGGAACTTGTAACAGTGGAGCTTTCATTTATACAAGCTATTTCTGGCTGGTTTTTTTTCCCCATTATAACTATATGAGCATATCCGAAATCCAAGGCCTGGATTAAACATTCTCTCAAGTCCAGGAAAGTTTTTGATGAGGGCAAAGCAATGGATATTTTCCTTTTCCAAATATAGCCCTCAGTGATTGCAAGAGGGTCCATTTTTAAAAAGGAAATCAGCACAGAATTTAATTTGCTTAAACGGAAGTTGCATATAATGAAAAGTCTTGGTCACAATAACAAAAATGATTAGAGGCTAATTCTTTCTGATTATTAGTAGGTACTAATCATGTGTCTTATGTCAGCTAAAACCTATCTTGTCTTCCTGATAGTAATACCCAGCTATGCACAAATTTTACTTTTTGATTCAACTGCCTTACTTTAATTTAAAAACAAAGAGAAAAAAATTAAAGGCACATAAACAGAAATAAACACATAAACACACACAGAGAGAGAACGAGAGAGGAAGACCAACTCAGGTTCTAAGTTACAAGCTTTGACTCTTGAAGTAATATTGACCACTCTTTCTATCGCTAACACTTATCTTCAATCTAGCATTTGAAATCAGATGCAGCAAAATTTTTCTATCAAACATCTTTTTAGCTACTGACCACACACACAAGTAAATACAGAGTTCTTTATATTTCAATGCATTCCAAACGGTCATTATATAATTAATAGCACATTAATGTATTTATATTATATTATATTTCTTTTTCCAGCATCATAGGAATCTTATGACTATTAAACTAAATTATGGTATTACAGAACAAGTTTTAAACATGTTTCATTTCATAATTTTATACAGGTAGTCCTTGATCTACAACAGTTCATTAGTCACCATTCAAAGTTACAATGGCACTAAAAAAGTGATTTATAACAGTACACTTATGACCTTTGTAGCATCATGTGATCAAAATTCAGATGCTTAGCAACTGACTCATATTTATGATGGTTGCTGTGCCCCAAGGTCATGTGATCTCCCTTTTGCAATCATCTGACAAGTAAAGTCAATGGGGAATCCAGATTCACTTAACAACCGTTACTAACTTATCAACTGTGTTGATTCACTTAACAACTGACGCAAGAAAGGTCATAAAATGGGGCAAACCCAGTTAAAAATGTCTCACTTAACAACAGAAATATCGGGCTCAATTGTGGATGGTCAAAAGACCATCTGTACTTCCAACATATAGATATTGATATCCAATGCTTGCTAAACATTCTTTAGATTTCCCCATAAACACAAATGTATTTCCTTGAATTAATCACCTATTAAGATGACAGGATTCTTTTTTACATTCTAGTCCTTTCTTTGGTAGATGAAAATATTTCAATAATTTGTTACCAAGTTGCTTACAAGTTCTAAATTTTCAATTATAACAACAGTTTAGGAATTTCAAAAGATAAACATAACTAGCAATTTTAGGAACGTGAAGTGCATATTGCAATACATTCCATAGTCTGATTAACTAAAAGATCATTAACATTTGGTCTGATTAACAATAATCAGATCCAAAATGTTACTATTTTCTTGCCCCAAAATTCCAGATGAAAGAATTGTGTGCAATGTGTAAACAAAGTATTAATGTATAATGCAAATTAGGATTATAACTTAAGTTCCCTCCCATTCACCATTTAAATGTTTGACATCCTTTGATGCAGGAAAAATGTAATTTAGCCAAATCAGGTAAGAAGGGAGAAGTCAAACAATATCTTTCTAATTGCTTTTTGAAATATGTTACTTAGATTCCATGATGAAACAGAGATCAAAGAATAAGCCTGGTGATTAGTTTTCATTTCTGTCTATATATTTTTCTTGGATTCCAACTGCACTTTTATGTCTAGTTCCTACCCAGTAATAATATTTGTATTTCTGATTAGCTAGTATTATCTTCATTAGCTTCAAAAACATTTAGGATAGGAAAAATCAGAAACAGAAAAAAATTAACATTAAAACACAGGTTGAAATTATATTTATACTGAGTATTTGACAGTTTCATATTCCCCCACTCATAACAGCAAGTATATTATCTTTTCCACATTATAAAAGGCATTTTACTCAGTCACAGAATAGCATATTTACGTACCCAATATTTGGTCGTTCTCAATAAGGGAATCATTTTTTTCACTTCTGCTGATTTTAAATACTAATTTGCAAACATTAAGCAGATTCTTCCCACTCACTTTCAGCTATAAGGAAGAATGGAAAAAGAAAATGTATATTAAATAATTATACCTTATGTTTTAGCTGTTCTTTTAACAGCAGATATGCCACACAGCTCATATTATAGGTGGTCCTTGACTTACAACTGTTCATCTCGTGACCATTTGAAGTTACAACCACACTGGAAAAGGTGACTTGGTACCATTTTTTACACTTACCATTTCAGCATCCCCATGTTTCTGTGATCAAAATTTGATGGTTGGCAACTGCTTCCTATTTCTGTTGCGTCCCAGATCATGTGATCACCTTTTATGACTTTTTCAGAAAAAAAATCAATGGGGAAAGCCAGGTTCATTTAACAACTGTGTTACTATCTTGATAACTGCCGTAATTCATTTAACAACTCTGGTAAGAAAGTTGTTAAATGGGGCAAAATTGATTTAACTATGGTCTTGCTTAGCAACAGAAATTTTGGACTCAATTGTGGTCGTATGTCAAGGACTACCTGTATGTACATGCTGCACTTAACTGAAACTAGAAACATTTGCAGCCTTATCACAGCTTTCAAACATATTCCAAAACAAGTACTCTGATAAGAGCCCCCATATCAAATGATCAACATATGACAGCCATTTATCTGATCCAAAATTAATGGAGACGGAAAAAAATCTACAAGAAAGAAAGTGGAAAATAAATTTCAATACAATCTTAAGACAGATACTCCATTTATACACCAGGTCCAGCATTCAATATTACATCATATAAAACAGGGCTTTCTGTTATATCCAATGTACTGGAATGTGATGATAAAACTAATGTCTAATGACATTAAATCAGTTTCCCATGTTATATGCATTTGAGTAATTCTAACTGAAATAATCCTGGTTTAGACACTACATTACAGAAAGAAAAATGTAATCATTGTTATGCACACAGATATACTGCATACCCATGCACATACAGAGAATTTGAATTTCCTTGATGAATATATTTTTCCTTCACTTGAATCCAGCATACCATTCTGAATGTGTGAATAGAGAAGTTGTTGATAGTAGGAAATTGTTAAAAATTTAGCAACACATTCTGATAAATTTTGGCATAGCTACTAGGTGATGATTAGAAGGTCCTGACAAACGTCTCAGTTACAACTATGACAAACATACCTTCAAATAAACTAAATAGTATATCACAAATTACACAAGCAGGATATGATAGTAACAGTTGCCAGGACTTTGTAAAAAAGTTGTATACATTTTTGAATGGTTTAGGACAGATACCATACACTATAATAATGAATATTTGTTTTCCTCTGGAGTTTCTTCTGCTATCTATCCCTTTGATCTTCAACCAATCAAGGAAGACATCAGGGAATGTGGTTTGATTTATTCTAGTTTGATTTATTCTAGTAAATATATTCAAGCAAATGCATTTGTTATTATGCCTTGAAAGCAAAAACTCTCACAAAGTGTAGCTCTTTTTGGCATACAATTTAGTTCAAAAAAATTGACTAGAATGAGCACATAGTATTTTTATCTACTATTGTATGCTATCACTTGAGCTGAAATTCTATATTTATTTGAAGTAAACTCAATTCTAAGTAGCCAAAGGAATAATTGTACTGTTAATCTCCTGGATTCTAAGTAAATCTAACAATAGAACAAAAGAAAATTAAGTGTAATTTTGAACAGCGCAAAGTTAAGTTCTGCAACCTCTTGTGAAAAATTGATTTAGTAGTTAACGTTTAGTCATATTTCTCAGGATATAACTAATACCTTCATACAAGTATCCTATAATCACATTCTGCAACACGTATTACATATTTAACTTACACCCAGAATGATTTTTGCTAATTTCAAGCCAAGAGGATCTGAAGTAACATCAACTAATTTATATAACATCTTCAACAGTAAATTTCGCCTCTTGAATCGCTTGCCAAGCATATTTCCTTCTTCCAGTGTTTGATAAAGAATAGTGCAGGCATCGCAAAGTCTTTCTACATTATTTTCTATTTGATTTGAAAAAAAGCAGAAAGTAAAATTAGCGATCAAGTATTTTAAAGAGGAAGAAAGTAACTTTTTTTTTTAACAAATACCACAAAACCTGCACTATCAACAAACACAGCTATTTTAATTTTTTATGGAAACAACTGGAGAATTTCAGTACTCCTTCTGAAAGTGATCCTGGAATAAAAACTAAATAAATAGCTTTTGGTCAGTATGGTTCCAATATATGTTTATGTGACTGATTTTAACAGGGTAATGTATGATATATTTATTGTAGTTATTTTAAATTTCCCTGTGCGCCGCCCCAAGTCCCTTCGGGGAGATGGGTGCGAGATATAAATACGAATAAACTTGAAACTTGAAACTAAATCACTGCAATTGATGTTAAGTGAATCTGGCTTCCCCATTGACTTTGCTTATCAGAAGATTGCAAATGGTGATCCTATGACCCCAGGTCACTGCGGCAGTCATAAATATGAGTCAATTGCCATGCATCTGAATTTTGATCATGTGACTGCAAAGGTCATAAGTTTGGGGGTCCTGCAATGGTCATAAGTGTGAAAAACAGTCATAAATCACTTTTTTCAGTGCCGTTGTAACTTTGAACAGTCACTAAACAAATGGTTGTAAGTCAACAACTACCTGTAGTTACAGCGTATCCCAAAGTGATTTACAAATCCTAAAAACCTTTTAAAATAAACGAGGTAAATATAATTTATTAAAAGATAATGTCAGCCAATGTTTGGAAACATTTGAAAAACTGATTTATTCCCTCTGGTGCTGGGATAAAATATTAGGTGGATTCTGCTGTTGGGTTTTATACTGTCTATTTCTTTGAGAACCTTGCCTCCATTGTTTTAATGTTATTACTGTGGTTTTTAATGTGATTGTTATGTTGTGTGGTATTTGTTTAAGTGTTCGTTTTTCTGAAACAACTGGAGGAAGTGAGGCTGGAGAAAATCAACACAGATTACAAAATCTGGGTTACAAAAGGCATGTAGCCCTATAATGTTATAAGGGAAACACCTTGGGAAATTGGGTGAAGAGACAATGCCAAGAGAGCAGTCAGATAAGTTAAAGCATAGCCCACAATTGCCCAATGGGATGAGCAAGAATCTCAGAAAAGACCTTCCCTTGTTTCTCAGACTGTAAAGGAGATGGGAGGGGAAAGGGAATTGTACCTTGAGATTTGAAAAATTCTGTCGATGTAGCTTTACAATAAGGTAGAATTAGTTCATCTGCTGATGATCCTGCAAGTCTGACAAAAACCACATCAGCATGGGCACAAGGCTTACTATCCTGCAGGAAGGCTATTCCAGGTGTCTTCATGTGGAAAGTCTCCCTTTATCATTGCCAAGAAGCAGCCCATGGCATGAAGAACATGGTCTCCTCTGAAAAATTACAATACAATAGCAGTTGAAAGGGACCTTGGAGGTCATCTAGTCCAACTCCCTGCCTAGGCAGGAAACCCTATACCATTTCAGACAAATGGCTATCCAACTAAGTAACAGTGCCTAGGAAACGATGTAATCCAAGATGTTATTCCACATACCTTGATCCTGAATTAGTTAAGGCTTTACTTATGCCAACATTTTTTAATGTGGTTTACTGCAGAGGCGGGTTCCTACCAGTTCAGCCAAACGAGTAGCGGTGTGCCGGCCTGGGTCATAGAAATGGCAGCGACCCAGGCTGGCCACACCCCTGAACAGGTTCCCAGGTTGCTGCCATCACCATCTTTTTGGGGAGTTCTGTGAATGCGCAGAACAATTTTCATTGAACTGCGCATGTGTGCACGCAAAGCGCATACACGAATGAACCGGCAGTAACGCTCATTAGAACCCTCCCCTGGTTAACTAGTAAGAGCCCTGTTAACCTTCGTATAACATGTGGGCATTTTAGCCCCCCGCCACCAAGGAGTACCATAAATAAGACAATTCAGTACTGAGTTGTAGCTTTCAGACCAGACTCAAAACCATCATTGGCTCAGTGTGAAATAGCTTTTAAAAAGTTTGCAAATGTTTTATATGAATGTAAAGTTAGCATTCTACAGTAGAGACCTTTTGTAAAAGACACTGAAAAATTCATTCAGAAGTCAGCATGGATTGCTTTGTCTACACCACCCTCTTTTGGTCAAGATCTGTTTTGCAAGTTTGAGTTGTTTATAATTGGAAGGAAGTTTATCTACATGAGTGTTGTAAAAGAGGCTGTTGAAAGTCTCTCATGACTTTTTCCTTCACAAACAATTTTCAAGGTCTACATGAAAACATCTCTCAATCCACGCATGTTGGGAAAGATTTTGTGAGGATATGCTCTGGCAAATGCAGCTGCTTTTTCTGTCCTAGTCTCCATGTTTCAGACTTCCTCCAAACTCCAGCAAACAACTGGACAGTGTGTTTGGGGGAAATTAAAATAAAAGTTCACTTTTTATGACTCTGTAATGTCTTAATTTGGGGGAGAGTCAGGGTGACTGGATAAAACTGGGCATTTACTGGCCGGATGCCCTTCCTGATGCCATGCAGAATTCACAGCAGATAATTTTTCTTTACGATCTAAGAGCGAAACATCTGCCACTACCAGAGGTGGCATTCAGCAGGTTCTGACCAGTTCTGGAAAACCGATAGCGGAAATTTTGAGTAGTTCGGAGAACCGGTAAATACCACCTCTGGCTGGCCCCACCCCCATCTATTCTCTGCCTCCTGAGTCCCAGATGATCGGGAGGGAATGGGGAATTTGCAGTAACCTTCCCCTGGAGTGGGGATGGAATGGAGATTTTACAGTATTTTTCCCCTGCCACGCCCACCAAGCCACACCCACAGAATCAATAGTAAAAAAAAAATTGAATCACACCACTGGCCACTACCCAGGACTGAACACTCAACCTTCAGACTGGGAGGTGAGAGCCTTCACCATTAAGCCAGAATTAATCATGAATTTCCCTTTAACATTCATGTCAACTGCTCAAAGTAGGCAATCTATTTTGGAGGAATCAAAATGACTCTAAATATCTGTTATCTAAGAATGAAGTGTGGGATTCCTTGTATCTATGGGGGTAAAACGTGACGACTTTAATTCAGTACTGGGAGTTGAAGTGCATGCTGTTTAAAGTTACTGAAGTTGAAAAACACAGAGGAGGATTAGTAGCAACTTAAACATTTAGCCAAGCCCTCCAGCAATTGTCTTTATTGAGCACACACCTTCTGTCCATGATGAATATTCATAGCAAGGAGTCTGGTTTCCATTGGAGACAGTAAACATACGGGGCTAATCCAGGCTCCTTGTGTCTTTTGTTTCAGCTCTGCAGAAAAAGCTCAGCAATTCAAGGGGGGAGGGGGAATCCTTTTAGTAAAGGGTAAATCCCTTTACCTGCCTTTGTCTGTTGTTATGTGTTCCGAAAGCTGTATGATGCAGTGTGGATCTTGCAAACAACAAAGAAATATTTCTGCAACATATATATACAGATAGCCAGTCACTGTTTCGTAGCTTTTTTTTTAAACTCACTGAAATTTCCTTCAAGTCCCTGTGCAATGCGAACTGTCCAAAAATAGATCCGTTGGGTCCTCTCATAAGTGTGTGATCCAAACCCTCTTAGGAAACTTCAGAATTAATCATGAATTTCCCTTTAACATTCATGTCAAAGCGGTGGCCGAGAAATTGCTGAATTGGTGAACATACTGAGTTCTGGCTAACGCTCTCCCACACTATTTTTTCCCTGGGAAGATCCAATTTTAAGTGTTATAAACATTGTTTATAGGATGGGAAGCAAAGCAAATGGACTCAAAAGCACCACATCAACAGGATATCCGTTACCCGCAACCAGCTCTGCTGGAGAGTTAGCCTCATATTCTTCGCTTTCATTGAGCAGCAGGTCTGGAGGAAGCCCCCTTGTGACCTCTCAGAATTTCGGGAAGGCCTCAAGCAAAATCCGTGGGGAAGAGCAAGAAGCTTTCAAGAGGGACCAGGTCCAACAAGACAAGATCTGGAGAGAGGTTGTGGAGGCTGAGAGGAAGGCAACGAAATATTGGTGAGTAACCAATCTGGTTTAAAAGCTTCGATATGTCTGTTCAAGTTTGATTGCGCATGTGCTGATGTGCGTAAAGCTAGCCTGTAACTTTTACAGAATAAAAGCAATGTAAACTTTAAAAAAAAGGGACAGTTAAAAAGAAAGAGAAAGGATAGAAAATTGGGGGGGGGGGGGAGAAAAGGCAGTAGTTATTCAATGAAACAAACAAAATGTTAAAAAGTCATGATTGCTTACCAAGCACATCTAAATTATATTAAAGTAACCAAAATACCTTTACAAATCCCAAGGCATGTCACCACTTTTGAGCACCCCTAATGTTTGGAAATTGAAAGTTGAAACATTTGACATGGCCTTTTGCCATGTGCTAATTTGCTAAATTTTGATCACATAACCGTGGGGATGCTGCAATGATTATAAATGTGAAAACTGGTTATGTTACTTTTTCAGTGCCATTGTAACTTTGAAGGTCACTAAACGAATGGTTGTAAGTCAAAAACTATTTGCAAATATTCTCATACCTTATCCTCTCTACTTGAAGTTACATCATAACCAGAAGTGGGTTGCCAATTTTTTTTGCTGGTTCAGATGCGTTCCCGCATGCGCAGAAGCATCTGGACAGGTGGCCGGAGCCACCGCTATTACCGGTTCACCTGATCCGGGCCAAAATGGGAGCAACCCACCTCTGATCATAACTCCCCAGCTCCCTTGAGGACTATGATTGTCAATAGTTTCCTGCTGGCTAATGACTCTTTGGGACAGAAACAAAGCAGAGGAAATTGAACAATCCCTAGATATGCATGGACATCTATGCATACACACACACACACATTCACACAAATATGCATATATACATGCTTATATTCATTTTCAAACAAATATAAAAAATGAATATTAATTCATCACATGCACACACAAAAAAGGCACATCAAATGAAAATATAAAAAGGATAAAACAAATCTGTAATTACAAATATATTCCAAGTTCACCAAAATATACACAAGCATAAATATAGATATGTAATTATATATTTGTTAAATGTGGGTGTTGTGGTTATAATAATTAATTAACATTTATGATTACAAGAACTAGAATAAATGAATAGCAACATAAACTTAAGGAATAATTCACCTCATTCAAATCCCGCATTA
The DNA here is from genome assembly GCA_026931265.2 of Tropidonophis doriae. Classification (NCBI taxonomy): domain Eukaryota; kingdom Metazoa; phylum Chordata; class Lepidosauria; order Squamata; family Natricidae; genus Tropidonophis; species Tropidonophis doriae. The sequence goes on from JAPKID020001603.1 coordinate 10,441, forward strand.
GTTAGGAATTTGAGATTATCTATCTATCTATCTATCTATCTATCTATCTATCTATCTATCTATCTATCTATCTATCATCTATCAGGACTGGAATCAGCTCTAACATTGTGCATTTCTTTAAGGCCTTCAGATATTCACTTAAATTTTCATTTGTTTGGTACAATTATACTCACAATCATAAAATATATTATCTTTTTACATTGAAGGTATCAGAACTGGAGTTTCCTAAAGGACTATGATCCCCTGGTAAGTTAAAATCCAAACATGCATCTTAAAAGGATGCTGACATGTTTGAAACAGATATTTTTTTCACATTTTCATATCATATATTCATCCTGGATTAACATAGTCATAGTTCAAAATGGTCAAGGATGAACAGGTGATGATGCTTTACACTGGGTGGGTTCATATATCATGTTAGACAATGGCTTACTTTTATCCTGGAGCAAATAAAATCAAGCTGGAATAGCTTGATTCACAAAAGCAGCTTCTGCTCTTATCCAGTGAAGGCTCAGCATAAAATGTGGAGGGTTCTCTTGCCATTTTCTGAACTGGGAAAGGTGTAAAGAAAATATCCCCAAATATTCTACATGGATAGCTCAAGTTCTCCTTCAAATGTAGCCTTCAGTAAATTAAAAAAAAAGATTTCTGTTTTTTCTACTTTGCATAGCTCTATCACTGTGATCCATTGTCTTCTAAAGGTGGGCAAAAATGAGGAGGGATGCCCACTGATCAATGATCAACTTTATTGTCCTTCTGCATCTCCTTCTCCTTTTTTATATAAGCCTGCCTAGGATTTGGGAAGTGGCATTTTTTTCCTGAATAAAAATATACAAGATAACTTATTAGCTCTGGAGATGGGAGGGAAAAGTATACACACACTTAATATCCCAGTCAATTTACATCAGGAAAAGTGGAAACAAAACCCAAGGACTTAAAAAACCTTAAGAAAGTTGGAGATGCAAGGAAAATATTTCCCTGGAGACTGAGGGAATGAAATCATTAACCTTGACTTCAAAGAGAGAGAAAAGAATATTACAGTAATGTACCTGACGTTTGAATGATGCTGCAGAACAGCATTTTTCTAAAGAATTTTATAGCTTAGAAAAAAATCTGTAGGGGTGGAGAGAACAGGATGATCTCAGCAAGATGTTGGTGATAACTGGAAAGTATTTTACTGATCACACAGTAAACTTACAGTGGGAGAGGCTCCTGAAATCTTAAACAGTTTTAGAGAGTTAGAATGGTTCTGCTTTGAAACCAAGAATACGTCCTCTAGTCACTGCCAATGATTTCTTGTCATCTTTTTTGGTGTCTACACATTTAGCCTAGTTTTATAGGAACAATTTATATCTCAGAGCAATATCTCGTTTGGTTTTCTGTTGGGTTGAGAGATTGTCTGTGCATCTTATCTGATTCTGACCAAATGACCTGTGCTTTAAGACAGGAATGGTGAATAAATAACCACGCATTAATAATATTTTGAAAGTATTTTAGAGTATAAAAAATTGAATGCTTTGGATGATGTTATACAGATGACTAAATAAAATATATTGCATTAGAGTTGAGTGAGCTGTGTTTTAAAATATTGCTAAATGTCCTTTAAAATACACATACATTCTTGTATTATTTTTATTGCAGTGATTAATCTTGTATTGCAAAGTTTTTTTAATTAACTGGATTAGCAGTTTGCTTATAGCTGCAGAATTTTTCATACAAGATAAAATTGACTTCGGGGCATTATCATAAAATACAGGCACACACAAAAGCCATTAAAACAAGGTAATTTCCAGGATGATTGTAGCAAATGTATGAAAGCCAGAACGATCTGTGGGTTTTTGTTATGAGAGCTAAATCCTGGAGTTATCAGAACTTTGGTCTGCTCCAGAAAAATACTTCTAAAGTTATTGTGTTTATTCTTGAAATCTTTCCTAATTCCCAATGGAATTGATTATGTGCAAATATGGCAATAGAAGCATTTCCTATTAAACTTTTATTCAGATAAATACCTGAATTATATTTTTTAGGGCAAGAAAAAAGTGCCTGTCCAGCTTCCTGAATATATATCAATATTTTCGGACAAAATTCCCAATACCACCAACCACGTTATTGGCAGCAGAATGAACACTGATCATGGCAAAACGCTGATAAAAATGGACTATTTCCTCAATTATGGGAGAAGAAAAACAAAAACTGACCAAGAACTCCAGCCTTCCTAGAACTAAATAGAAATGTGGGAAACAGAATTGTATTGTTTTTACAGAATTGTAAGAAGACATGTTGACCTGTTAACAAAATACATTGTATGTGTTTCTAATCTTATAAACTAGGCCGAAGCCTGAGAATTGTACGTAGGAGCTAGGATTAGAGGCCTTTGCTGGGCTGGAAATTGGCCATAACCAGAATTTAACTGATATGAAATTACTCTAAAGACAAACCCTAGGAACTAGGACCATAAAAGGAAATTCATAAATAAGGGTCGGGGGAAGATGGAATTAAGTAGTGGGAGATGTAATCAGGGGTGGAGATATTCATTTTAGACACTATGGATAGGTTATGATTGTGATGGCGAACCTATGGCACACATGCCCCAGGTGCAACGCAGAGCCATTTCTGAGGGCATGCGAAGCATTGACTTATCTATCAGCTCCATGCGCATGCTGGCCAGCTGATTTTCGGCCTTGATTTTTGACCATGGGGGGGCATTTTTCGGTCTCTGAAGGGTGAAAAAACCCCTAATGCGCAAACTGGAAGTTTGGGAATGGACTTCCAGTTTGCACGTTGGGCTGTTTTTTGCCCTCTGGAGGCTTCAAAGAAGCCTCCTGAAGGCAAAAAACTGCCCAATGCATAAACCAGAAATCCGTTCCCAAAATTTCAGTTTGTATGTTGGGCCGTTTCTGGCCTCCGGGGTGGGCAGGGGAAGCCTTTTTGCCCTCCCCCCCCGCCAGGCTCCGAGAAAGCCGTGCCCGCATACGAGGGGCAGCAGAGGGAGATGTCATGTGTGCATGGGCAGGGTGCACAGCAGGGGGGGTTAAATTAAGGGAGTGGGCATCATTATCATGATTATTACTATTACTAATCATTACTCTGTTGCTTTGCATGCACACTAAGAACTTTCCAACCAGAGACAAATTTGTATGCCTAATCACATTTGGCCAAATAAAAGTGTTCTGTTCTAACTAACAATCTAATGAAGCACTTCACTTAAACTTATATCTCTTTAAAAAATTGTTACAATAATTGGAAAAGATGCTACTGGACTCCTGATTTTTACAGTCATTGACAAACATAGTTCTTCACTTACAATATCCAGGATGTCAGTATCATAGATTATGATGTATGGTGTATTATAGCAAATATGGGTCACTTTAAGCAAGCCACTATCTCTCAAAAGCCTCTAAGCATTTCAGAGGATGTAATAAAATAATCCCAAGTGGATCTTGAATTTCTAGGAGGATGAACTGAGTAATTGACACTGATAATAATCGTATACACACTATTCTTAAAATAATTTTTTAAAGGTTGCTACTGTTATTAAAAATAATACTAAAATTCCCTAGGCTAAAGTTATTTAACACATTAGAAATAGAAAAACAATACAATTCATTAATAGCAATTAGCAAAACAGCATATTAAAATATTATAAAATACATTAAACCTAAAAGCATTAAACTAGAAGGTGCTAATTTTCATGGTTGTTGTAGTTGTCATCATCATCATCATCATCCCTTCTAAAATATATGGGACAAACAGCATATCTTTATTTTGAGTGAAAGGCCTTCACACTGGAGAAGAAGGGCTTGATTGCTCACACACATACGCACACACACACACTTGCATAATCTATTTAGACTTCAGCAAGCCTTTTGACAAAGTAGATCACAACCTACTTCTTAGTAAGCTAGAAAAATGTGAGATAGACAGCATCACCACCAATGGATTTATAACTGGCTGACAAACCATACTGAATGAATAGTGCGTAATGGTACTACAATAATACATCTACATTGAGGGAAGCAAACAGTGGGGTACCACAAGCTTCCGTCTTAGGCCCTGTACTCTTCAATATCTTCATAA
>JAPKID020001604.1:0-14516 GCA_026931265.2 Tropidonophis doriae
GCTGTCACCTGATCTTCCATAGACAGCCGGGCATCTAGGAGGACGCCCAAGTTGCGTACCCGATCCACGGGGGCTAGCTGTTCGCCCCCTATGGCCAGTGATGGAATTAACTGGTTGAACCGGGACGTTGGGAACCACAGCCACTCGGTCTTGGACGGGTTGAGTTTGAGTCTGTTACCTCCCATCCAGGCCCGCATGGCCTCCAGACACTGGCACATTACCTCGACGGCATCGTTGGGGTGGTTTTGTCAGAGCTATGTTGGGAGTTACATATTATGGTCAATGGACAGGAAGATTGCTTGCATGCACATATTTAAAACTCCTACACACATACCCATTGTTCCTGCATAAAATTCTAGACTTTCCATCAAGGAGGTAGAGTTCACTGGAGGATTGCCAGTGCTACACAAAAATGCTCTGAAATTCAATGCCATCTTTCATCCCTGGTCATTATGCTCTGGTTTAGAACTGATTTTCTCCTATACTTACTATTACTTCATAAGAGAAAATTACAGGAGTCACAGTTAATGTCACTTATCTATGAACATATAATTCGTATAATATTTCTAAAAACTGTTTTGAACTTTAATCACATTCATGTAAGCCATTGCTACAATATATTTTGCTAATGCTTATATACTGTAGGAATCAAATATTTTTATTTTAAAATAGTTATTATATGAATATTCCAAATCATTCTGTGGAATTAACATTGCCATTGTGGATCATATTAGAGTCCAGACAAATAAACAACAGTGATACATAGAATTTAACACCGCTTAAGAGACTCAAAGAGCGTATCTGCTTGATACAAAGCAGTGAAATTCATTTTAATAGGGCGCAAACTAATTTGGTGTCAGCCTGGGGTGGAGGTGCTGATGGAACATTACTGCCCACCAATTTTTATTAATATGTTTTTCAAAATCTTCTTGAATGACATGTTCACTCTGTTCTGTTGGCATTCCTGAGCTTTGTTTGCCTGTGTTTTCTGAAATGTCTCTACAAGGTTGTGTGTGCTTCAACTCTGCCCTTGTAATATTATTTCCAACTAATTATACCAATAGAAAGAACTGAGTGCAAATATGATTTTAGCAGTTTATAATAAGAAAAATGCTTTGTGCATATATTAAGACCAAGCACTGTTCTCTCAATTATTATTAGCAAGAACTCCACCTACTGGTTCGAAATAGGATAGCACGTTTTTTAAAAAGGTTTTCAAAAGAGATTTGTTATTTTTTAATAAAGCATTTCAATAAAGAAACTGTTGCCAGTATAAAACCCAAGCTGTTGGATATCTGCACGATATAATCCAAATTGGGGTATTTCATGTCTTTGGGTTTTGATTCCAACTCATTAAAAGTAGGTCCTTTTCACCAATTACCATCCTAAATATGTTTTCTGACCACATGTTAAGAGTGTGAAGGGAAAGATGCACAATTTGGATCAGTTACATGAATAGAGATTCATTCATTGTTTCAGGTGGAAATGGATGGCTTACAGGGGTGACTCTACAAATAGGGTTTTTAAAAAGACACTTTTAAAGCCCTTTATTGCAGTCATGCCTTTCTTCCCTCATTTTTCAAGCTTTGCTTTGATATCTTAGATGTATGACTGTAATAGCAATTCATAAGATATTATGTAAAATGCTAACAAAAATGCAGCTTTTTGTATCCCTAGGGGACTATATAACATAGCATTAGAACTGAGAATGTACTTCACAAAGAACCTAAACTTACTCTGTTTATTACATTTTTCTAGCCATATACATTAAGACTGAGAAGATAGTGGGAAATTGGAGGCGGGGAGAGACATTGGGTGAGACAAGGCTATTAGCATCTTCCTCAGTAGTACAGAGAAAGCACCATGTACTTGGTTGTGTGAATTATGAATGTTATGAATGAATATCCATTCTCCAAAGTTTGAACCCAAGAGGATCTATGGAAAACTACAAAGAATCAACGTTGAACCGAACCAGTGGAGGATCTGGCACTTGAGTCTGATGAAAGCTGGGTAGTATGGAAATCATTGGCTAAGAGCAGATTGAAACACACTCTGAACAGTTGGGGCTATCTGGTTGCTTCTGCTCTTTGCCATTGTGGTGACATGCACATAACAGCACATACAGTGCCGTGGCCTGCCAGCAGTCAGCGGAACTGGTAGCAAATTCAGACAGTGAAGACATTGGGGAGGGACATGGGCCAGTTTTGGAGTCTGGGGAAGGCTCTGATGAGGGCTCTGTGTCGGAGGCAGAGTGGGTGCCAGTGTATGCCAGCTATCAGCTTCCTTCAGAGTCAGACATCAGTGAGGCAGATGAACAGCTGGAGCTTGTTCTCAGTGTGCGCATGCACAGAGTTGCCAGATGAAGGGAAAAGCTAAAGAACAGGGGTTGACTTGGGAGTAAGGCCAATGGTGGATGATAAATGGCCCTTCCCAGAAGAAATAAAAGAGGGAAAAAAAGGAGGTGGAGTTTGCAGGAGACAATTAGTTCATTTAATTGGTTAGTAACTCTCTGAGACTTCTTGCCAAGTATTGCAGATATCAGTTTGGCAGCTCTCCAAGCCAGATAAGGTCTGTGACTGTAAATCCTCCCTTGAAAGACTTTGTTGGGTGTGAATGAGAAGAATTCACAGTAAATTTAAAAAAAGGGGGTTTGTTGGGACAAGCAGTTGCTTCATGCTCTTGGGAAGCCTAGATCAAAACATACAGCATATCTTCCCTTTGTGTCCTGATGCACACTTGAAGATCTCATGGCAATGGAACAATGCAATTAATGTTGCTAGTTTCTGGACCAAATCTGTTTAATCTGTACACATTTTAATCTTGCATTTTATATTTTATATCATATAGTATGCCTTATTTTAATTCTTCTGTCATGAATAAACAAAATGAATATCAATCATGGAGCATGGTAGTCATTGATATAAAGTATGGGCCAAATATACACTATCACCTTCATTAGCAGTGGGTCAGAATAGGAGACTGTCCCAATATGTGTAGCTTTGTGTGACTGACATTAGACTGTGGTGGCTTTCAAGATGCTATAGCAATCTGAACTAAAAAAAATAGAATAAAATCAGATAAAGCAGCTACAGCTAAATTATTACTGTACCTCTCATGGAGTTAGAACAGAATAGGCAAGTTCCTACTTATATGGTGATTGCCTCGGTATGGCTTATCTGGAAAATAAAATGTGTGTAAGATTTATTTTTAATTTACATTTGAATTTTTTGTTTTACAGTTTCATTTTTATTACCCAGGATGTTTTATTTAATTTCTTAACTGTATATTGCCCTTATAATTTCCTTAAATTTCATCAAGAGGGTAAGATGCTATACAAACAAACAAGAATAACTCTATTGATGGCACTGTGAACTGGAATCTCAATTGCTCTTAATGTTGATGTGTGTGAAAATGATTTTTCCCTCTAATGTGTGTGTGTATTGTATTTATCATCCTATTAAAAGTTGTGGTTTGAGAAAAATGTCCAATTAACATGTTGGCTCATACTACTAAACAATAGTTTATTCATTTCAATGAACACCTACTTTGGACCATACTATCATTTTCTCTTCTGAAGATTCTTAGGAATCAAAATGGCAGGCATGCCTTGGTGTTTTTATAGAGGATATATAACGTTTGGAGAGAAATGTAAGGACTGCTACAACTCACTTTGGTATACTAAATTGACTTTGCATAATTATGTTTTCTATGTGTGCTGAAAAGTGGGCACCTTCTACCCCATGTGTATAAGAAAAACAATACATAAAGGTAAAGGTAAAGATTTCCTTCACACATATATGCTAGTTGTTTCTGACTCAAGAGGGTGGTGCTCATCTCCATTTCAAAGTCAAAGAGCCAGCACTGTCCGAAGACATCTCCATGATCATGTGGCCGGCATGACTAAATGCTGAAGGTGCGCAGAAAGCTGTTACCTTCCCACCAAAGGTGGTCTCTATTTTTCTACTTGAATTTTTACATGCTTTCGAACTGCTAGGTTGGCAGAAGCTGGGACAAGTAATGGGAGCTCATTCGGTTACGTGGTGCTAGTGATTTGAACCGCCAAACTGCTGATCATTCTGATCAACAAGCTCAGTGTTTTAGCTACTAAGCCACTGTGTCCCTCAAAACAATACACATTTACCCTCAATCCTATATGCTTTATAATGGGATAGATTATCACCTGGTATGAAACAATGCAATGTGACAAAGAAAATATAGAATCCCTATTTGGAAAAAGAACACTATTTCTTAGTGTTTATTCAAGGTGTTGCATATTTTAAAAACAGCTATTACAAGATACCACAATATCAGTAGTTTGCATAAATATATATCACATTCAATTTTAATATAGAACTCTCCCAAAAAAGTCATCAGTTAGCATATTTACTTCAAAATTGCAAAGCAACTGAAGAATTTACGAACACAACTAGATAACAAAATTTACCTGACCTTTCAAAGCTCAACAAAACAAGACAGAAGGTCTCCTTCAAAGGGTGTATCATCTATATGTTTGGAGGCTGTGAAGCCCATATGTTCTATAAAACTGTTGCATCTCAAAGTTATAATAATATGCAATAAGGTGCCAGAACCAATTATTAAATTTCATACGATCCAACAGAGTCAAGAAAAATACACAGGGTCAGTTTTACTGGCTTCAGCTCTTACGATGCACAATGCTTGGGATTATAGTGTAATATCAGGTTACTGATGAAGATTTCTTAATGCTGTCATTATGCTCACAGATGACTATACAAAAAAAATGGTACATTTTTGTTTGGGACAAAGATTGCAGGCTACTTAATTTATTAATTACAACAAAGATTTAGCAGCATTAGACTGCTTATAACCTGGTGCTAATAAGCCAGTATAGCAACTCCTAGAATTTCCACCAGCCTGGACCTTCTGTTCTGAATGCTAGTCATTCTCTGTGCTATAATATTGACACCTTAAAAAGGAACTCAAAATGCAAAATGTTAGGTTAATGCAATTTATGGTGGAAAGAAGGAAGGAAGGAGCATATATTTCAAGTCTTAAAGGAGGAAAGCAGTGTGATTAGCTCACTTTCAATGATAGCATCAGAGGCAAATAGTGTGGAAAAAGAAGACACTTAGGTCTAAGTGTAAACAGTCATAATTTATTTACTCTGACATCTTTTAAACACAATGAGTGACTGTTTTAAAGACCAGCTACCATCTCTTAGCCAAGGTCAACTGTTTGACATTGATCCAGGCACTTTTGCACCCTGTGAAATCTATCAAGAATGTGGTTTGGGGGACTAATGACATTTCATGGGGATATTGTTTCTACATGTACTTGTAAGACTGACATATGCATATAATATGCAATACTTTTCTTCAGAGAGATAATTAGGTAAAATCTGTCTTCTGTTGATTGCCTATAGGAACCAAATCTTCACATGCATACCAGTTAAGGGAATATAACACCCAACTCCAACTCTGCATGTCTAGAAGGAAGTAAATTCTGCTCTCCAGGTAGAATATCTTAAAGGTACAAATGTAATTGCTGTAGGAAATGATTTTCTGCCCTTTGTTATTGGAGCATTGCTAGCTTAGGCCCATGTTTGCCTGTGTATGTTTACAGCATCTGTCAGCCGATACATAAGAAACAAGAAGAGTATTGTAAACTGATCCTGCAGCTTTTGCTGAATATTTAATGCAGTCTGTTTCAAAGAAAAGCACAAACATTCTACTTTTTCCAATTGCTTGTCTTCCTTGCCCTCTTCTAATATTCTCCTGGGAGAGATGGGTTTTCGAACTTGGTCATTGCAAGTGCCCATTTACTTCAAGATCTTTACTTCCCAGTCTTGGCTTCCTTTCTGTCTCCTCAAACTGGATTTGTTTCATTTTAGCCACCTTAGAGTAGACTTGTGTGTATATATTTTCAGGACAATTGGATTGTCTCTATAGATTTTTAAATCACTTTTGAGATCACCATCAGAAATATGTAAACTGTTGTGTTGTTCCATCAAGCAGCCATGGAACACATACCTTAAACAGGGACCACCCAATCCTATAAAATGATCTTTAAATGAGACAATGAGAATATAAGTAGATTAAAGTGGCCAATAATGGGGAAACAAGTGCCCATTCGAAGAGCAATTGGAAGAAATTTAAGCCTCAGGAAGTTGCATTATACATTTTATTAAATTGAGGGTATATTCACCCTTCTTGTGGGTTGAAATTTGAACCAGTATTTTCTGTCTTTGGTTGCTTTACTTTAAGATTCCTTAATGGGCAGAAGATGTAATGCATAATATCATATGGCTTGCTTTAAATTTTCAACTTAGTATCTCCAAAGTTGTAATTTAATATAAATTGACATATGTTCCATAAACAGCTGTTCTTTCATATAAAACAATATCTGGCCTGAAATGATTGTGTGAGGGCCCCTAGGACTTCTGCAACATTCAGCTGCTTTGTCGCTTTAACCTTATTTGCAAGAGAAAGCATCTAATTTTAAGCAGCACTACCATTTAGCACTATGTAAAATGCTGGCTTTCAAGAAACAGAGTCAACTTGTATTTATATAGTTGTCCTGCTGCTTTTTCAATAATCAGGAGAATGGGAAATAAGGCCGAACATCCAATTCACATACATGCACAAAGAATTGATGCCTACTTAAGTTCTTTATAAAAGGCCATCAAAAATATTATAACCACCTCATAAAAATAGTCTTATCAGTGTCTTACAGCAGGAAAAAAAACAGTGTAAAGGAAATTGCTTTCAAAACTCCATGTGGCAAATGTGCTGAGTTACTGTCTACTTCAGTAGCAACTGCTAGTGGGGGGTAAGAAAGGGAAAGGGGCAACAGTCTCCCAGAATGTCAGGAAACAACACAAATTTCTTTGCTGTACTCAAGATAACAGTATGCATTGTCAACAGCTGTGCACTGCTGTTTGGAGGCTTCTTCAAGCAACAGAGCTTCCAGATCACTAAACATGCTGCTGTTTGGCTGCTTAGAGAGGGAAACTAAACCACTCAATAAAATATTACTTCAACAGCAGAGTCTTCTAGGAAATTAGTTCCAATGATTTCTCATGAATGCAGTGAAGATTCATAAGCATACAGCTATTTCAAAATCAACTTTATTATTCAGATTTGAAACTGAAGCCATCTTAGATAGCATACTTATGTTTCATTACTTGGTTGGCATATAGAATTTATATCCAATCTTTTCTTCAGGGGGTCAAGATAACATCTCAGTGTATCCACCAAACTACCTTGTGAGGTAAATTCAAGAAAGAAAGAAAATAAGCCATCGTGCCTACCATCCCTGTGCTACTGTACCCATTTATTTGTACCCATTTCATTTATACTCATATTTATTCTTATACCTGTTACCTAGTAAAGGACTGACAAATCAAATAAATAAAGTATGTTCTTAGTATTCCATCTTTTATACCTCATTGGTGCTAAGAATGCTAATGCTTTTTTCTCATCACAAGATTGACTATTAAATCATTATAAGTTAATTGGGAACTAAAAGATTGTCAGGTCATTTAACAGCTTTAGCACCTGAGCAAATATTGTGTGAGCTGAACAGGTTAAAATTTCTTTAACAAACAACTTTGTCTCCATTTATAGGAATTAACACATGGAGTTCTGGTTTTCTTTTGTTTCCAATGCAGTTTAATAACTATATGCTGCTGGATGGTGAAGTTCTTTGTGATTAAGAGGGAGGCATTATTTGATATAAGGTATCCAGTTTCATGTTTCATTCCAATCCATGAGGAATATAGGCTTCTTTAACAGATTATCTGTCACTTCTTGCAGTCTGTGGTAATCTGTTTTGCATATATAATTTATCAGATATATAATTTCATTGTTATCTTTTATACTGTGCATTTATTATGCTATGCAGATAGTCCCATGATGGTGATAGAACATCTTTTGAAAAAATCATTCAAATGTCTGAGCTGAATCCAGTCCTATGAACTACATATAAATGAGAAGAAGCTGCGGACAATATAACACTTACATTATAATATTGATTCAAGGTACTGATTATTAGTAAGCACTTAGCACATTTGAATCTTTGACATTTAATCTATTCTGAATGCTACAGTTCTAGTCTATAGTTTTGGTAAAGTTTATTAACAGGGTACCTTTTATCATCAGCTATGATGGGATTTAGATGAAGATACCCAGTCCAATCACTTTATTCAAATAAGAATCATTTTATTGTGCAACAGAAAGAATAATGAAATAACAGATTTGAATGGGACCTTGGAGGGCTTCTATTTCAACCTCCTGCTGAAATAGGAGGCCCTATATTATTCCAGAAAAGTGGCTGACCACTCTCTTCTTAAAAGCCACATCTTCTGATGGCAAGTCATTCTAGTGGCTCATTGTTCTCATTATTAGGAAATGTCTTCTTAGTTCTAGGTTGAAACTCTTCTTGATTAGCTTCCATCCAATAAAGGAGAACAGCAGTGATGAAATGTCTGCAAGAAAAGATACAAGCTCAGATAAAAGATACAAGGACCCATTCCCAGTTTCCACCTATTGTTTCTTGTCTTGCCTTCTAGTGGTTTGTAAAATAGGTTGATTCCGTTTTCTTTATGGCAAGAAGAGAGATTTCTTCTTCTTTTTTTCAAAGAAATTTTTATTGGTTTTACAAAGTATAAAAAGGGTATATAGGGTTTAGAGTATATATTTTAGAGCTTCCATGTCAGGGATGGTGGTTGCATCCAGGTCCTCATGTGAAATATTGTTAAGTAAATGGTGGTAAGAGATACATATATGTCACATTTTAAAATTCATACATTCAGTCTTTGTTTTGTATTAACATCCATTTCAGGAATTACAGTAATTCAAAATAAACTTATTTTTGAGATCTGAGTCTTTTGCTATTACGTCTTCTTCCTCCCTCCCTCTCGTGGGTGGAGCCATGGCCCCTCCTGTTCCCTCTTCTTCTTCTCCCAGGATTGAGGAATGTTTTTTGAGAAAGGCCTCCGCCTCTCCTACTGTTTTGATTCTAATTCTACCTCCACCCCAGAATACCAACATTCCTTCAGGCATTAACCATTTGAACCATATTCCGTTTTTGTATAATTTTTTTGACAAGAAGGAATACTTCCTTCTCGTTTCTCTAATTTTTTTGGGAATTTGCTTCAATATGGAAATGTCTTTTTGCTGATACTTCAAAGGCCCCTCTCGTTCCTTCAATATCTCATCCCGTGTGGACCTTCTTAAAAATTTGATATGAATCTCTCTAGGTACTTCATTTATTCTAGCATATGCTGAGTTAATTCTGTAAATCAAGTCTATTTCCCCCCGAAGGTATTCTTTATTTTTTTTAATGTAATCTGCTAAAATCATACTCATCAGGTCTCTGAGATCCTCCCCCTCTCTTTCAGGGATGTTTTGAAACCTAAGGAAAAAAGACATTCTTTCAAATTCAAACTTAGACATATGTCCAGAAATTTCTACATTTTATTTTTGCAATTCCCTTATCTCTTCTTTCATCTCGGCTGTTTCCTCCTCCAACACTCCAATCTTCTGTTTGTTATCTGTTGTGATTCTTTGTGTCTCCAACAGTTCTATTCTTAAATTCATAAAGTCTTTCCGTATTTCTTGTATTTCTTTCATTATATCGTGAAGTGTTGGTTCTTGGGTGTCTTCTCCTGCTGCCTCTTTCTGTAACATTGTAGTAATTTTCCCTTTTTGTAAAATAGGTCTGGCTCTGGCTGATGATGGAGCGGAGAAGGACTTTGCAGCTGGAGGCTTTTTTGGAGACATTTGTGATTTTAAGTTCTTAAAAATGGCGTCAAGGAGCAAACAGTCAGTGAAACTCAAGATGTCGGGAACAAACTGAGTCATTGTTCTAATCTTGTATTTTATAAAATCCAGAGGGGATGTTGTGAATGGTTTCAAACAATAGTTGGGTGACTAGAACCTCCCGTAGACATAAACCCTGCCTCTAAAACTAAATTGGTTGTACTGATGTCAACTTCCTAATTTTTCCAGAAATATTTTTCACAGATACCAATTATTTTTCCTTTTTTTCTGGAAAAATAGATTCATTTTTAGATTTATTTCTAAAGGAAATAAATGAGCTGCAATACCTGCCATGTTTATTTTCTAACATATCAATGCAGCCTCTGTAGGATTTGCTGTCGTATGTTATTCCAACTCATTTCCTTTTGGCCAGTTTGGGCTATATTGTGAAAAATAAATATATTCAAAATATTGCTTAATAAGTATAAACAATAATTGAAATCCACCAATATTTAAATCAATATATTCAATTAATTTGCTGAATGTTTTTATTCCAATTTAATACTAATAAATATAAGAAGTTAACCAGCTGAAAAGCAAGGTAAACAACTAAAACAAATTAGTTTGTGATGAAAATCTAATCTAGTTGTAGTAAATAGTCTTGCATTTAAATAAACTAAAATTAAACTAAGCTAAAACATACATTGTTGCAATATTTTAAAGATTACACAAGAGTCAGCATGATGTACCAAAAAGAAATAAACACAATTTAACTGTTGGATAATTTTATTTGAATCTACATTGTTGCTTATTTTCAGTCACATAAAATCATTGTATACACACACACATAATGTATACACACACACACACACACACACTCATACAAACACATATTTATTATGTATGAATAATATAGGTAATGCAGTATTTTGACAATAAACTGTCATCATCAATCAAGTGCATTGTCAGTTAACTATAGATGCATCACATAGATTAGATGTTCTTGTGTGATGTGTCACATTAGTTTTTGCAATGCAAACACACATACAAGTATACAATATATAATTAAAATTCTACTCTTTTATTCCTTAACCTGCTACAATTATTATAACATTTTTCCAGTATTAATAAAAAATAATTGATTTTTTTTACCGTCTGATGTTTTCTGACCCAGTACTGGTTTCCCAGTACTCATGTAGAACCATTGGTTGCTTTCTTAAATCAAATATGTAGTGTTATTCTGAAACAATAAGTATTATTTTGATCATTTAATTCAGTAGCAAGAGAATATAATTCAAAGGCAAATTTTATTAAAATAAATTATGTCAAGACCTTGAAAATGAATTAGCCATCTCTTCACATTGCTTTAACTTTTAATTCCCACTTTGTGTGTGTTTTTGCCTATAATCGTTAGGCAATTTTGTTCAAATTAACAGCAATTTTCTAAAACTATTTTTGTCATTTTCAATATTTATTAATGGCATAACGATGTTATTTTGTTTTAATTTTATCTTGTCACTGTCAACAAATGCTAATCACAGTTCCAAATCATGTCTATGTAATGAGATAATGTATATAATGAATAGATACTGTGGTTAAGCACAATATCTCTCTGCCACTCATTAAAGTAATATCCCTTTTTTTAGATGTATCACACCTGGCCTTCACAAGCTAGAGTTTCAGTGAATGAGTGTCCAAGCATGGATTAACTTCAGCTTGCTGCCCAAGGACTGAGTTCGAATCTTTAGTGTAGCCACGCCTCCAGTTCCTCTTGGAGGTCAGTTTGAAAAACTCAGTTGCCCTATAAGGATGTCTTTGAGATTTCCAGTCCTTGGATAGCAAGCTGGAGGTCTCCCAAATTGTTTTAGTGTAGCTTTTTATTATTTTTTCAGTTTAGTTTTAGACAGGGTATAGTATTTTCTTGTTGTTGTTTCTTACCCTTCCCTTGCAAGCTTCTTAATTGAAGGCTTCCTTTCACGCTGACCAGGCTGCTGGAGCGTTTCCTGCCTTCCGTGCTTCCGCGCAACTTTGGCAACACCGGGCGGCTCACCAGCGACTGCTGGAGAGTTTAGGGGCAAGGTAGGGCAGTTTAGGTGCCCTTGTGGGCCGTTGGCAACCCCCTTTAGCTCCGGAGGCTCTACTGAGCGCTCCGGAGTGCCGATGGCAGCCCAGTGAGGCTTCAAAAGTGGTGGCGGCCATTTTGGAAAGGAAAAAAGTGAGTGCTTTAAAATCAAGCTGTTTTTTTCATTCCTTTATTGCTGCAGCCTGGTCTTCCTAGCAGATCGCCGCTGGGAAGGGATTTTTAGAAAGTGGCCTTGCTCTGGGTCTCAAGACTCACCTGCCCTTCCCCTGAAGAGTTTGAATTGCAGCTGCAGGAACTTTGACTAATTGGTCATTTCCTGTCCTGGAGTTTTTGATGTGGATCTGCATGCGCACTGGGATTCTTCTCTTGGCGCCAAGTGACTGTTGCCTCTCCTGCTGCAGCATGGCCTCAGAATTTCTTCTCAGATGCTTTTCACCTGGTGGAATTTGAGGTTTGGAGGCTAATAGTTCCCCATGGCCATCAGGGAGGTTGAGAAATCTGCATAATTAGCTGGACCCACTGTCAGCAAACGCAGCAAGCTCAATCTTGCTGCAAAGGGGAATAATGCAGCATGCCCCTCTAAAGGCAAACAGACCAAGACAAAGAAAGTCTCCAAGGCTGAGGAGAGGCTGGCTGAGAGGCGTCAGAGAGCAAAGGGCTCAAAGTGACCAAGCAATGGGGCAGGACAATCCCAGACCTTCTGAGGATCCAGTTAATCCCCTTCCCTTGGAGTTTCCACCAGAAGGGTCCCCTGAGGAGGAGGAGGATTTTGGGTTCTCACCAAATCCTTGTAGGGCATTGGTTAGATCCTTAGCATCATCCCTGGAGAAGGAAGGTTTGGAAGAGGAGGGCTCCCTAATGGAGGAGGAATTTTCCCATCCTGAGCCTGTGACTAGGGATATGCCCCAGAACCAGAGTGCTACCCCTGAACTGCCTCCAGCCATGAAGGAGGTGGTTGCCAGGGCCATATCTCAGGGGATATCTGATGGCATGCAACAATTGGCTCTCTCCTTACCCCTTGGTGCCCAAGACTAGGACTAAGGCTCCTGAGCCCCCTCAGCAGGAGGGTAGGGTCTCCCCCACTGCCTCGTCAGCTGTCAGCAAGGCTTCTGATGTGGAGGAGGGAGGCCAGGATGCCCCGGATTTGTTGGAGGACGAGGCCCCCGCCTTTTGGGAGTTGTTCAAGCCCTCCATGTTTAAGGCCATTCTAACCAAGGCCAGAGCTTTTTCCATTCAGATGGGTCTTCCCTCCCAATCTGATAAGGCCACTACGGAACAGGGCAGCAAGTCCACCGAGAGGGCAAAGATCTGGGGGCAGGGCTGTTCAAGGAAACCACCGCTCCTCAGGAGCTTGTCCTGGCTCCTCAGCTGTTTTTGGACATTATACAACGCCAATGGATCCAGCCCGGATCCATTGCCAATCCCAATGGGGTGGATAAGAAGCTCTAAGCTATGGAAGCTAGCATGAAAGATATCTTTTTTTTTTCCAATGAAAAGGTTTTATTGGTTTTTTAAATTTTTTACAGAAGGGAAAAGGGTTAGGTGCATAAGAAAATATTTAAGGACATTTCTGCTGAAGGTGTCAGCTCTCTCCAAGGCTTCATACATAATACAAAAATAATATCATGGGTTTTACTTTTACCTACAAGGTGGAAGGATATGCATAATACATTTCAATTTGATGCAGTCAATCATTTATATACCAACATCCAAACAAAGTTCAAAGATATAAACAAGAAAAAAGAAAAAAAAGGAAGTCATTTATGAGATCTAAGTCTTTTGGCAATTGTATCTTCACCTCCTGGGCTGCTGGTAGGCGGTGCCATGGCCCCCTCTGCTCCCCCGTTTTCGTCCTCCAGAATAGAGGAATGTTTTTTCAAAAAAGCTTCCACCTCTATAACTGTTTTAATTCTCACACGGCCCTCCTCCCAGAATACTAATATTCCCTCTGGCATCAGCCACTTAACCATCCGTTGTTTCTTGTCTTGCATGCTGGTGCTTTGGAAAATAATTTGACCTCCTTATCTTTGTAGGAGCTCCTCAAACTGCTGTCATGACTTCCCTAGTCCTTCTTTTCACTAAAGTAGACAAAATGAATTCCAGCAATTGTTCTATAACTGTTTTAACCTCCAGCCCTCTAATCATCTCTCTGCATTCTTTCTAGAGTCCCAACATGGTTTTTGAGATGTTGAGGTCAAGGGCCCAGGTATAACCTTCTCTGATAAAGACCCATGTTAGCCTTCTCCAAGCCATTGCATTGCGTTATCAATCATGTCCATTCTTTCTAGAAAGTCTTGGAGTGGAAACCCATACATGTACAGATACTGAGCTTGGTTGCACACGTACCATCACAAAGAACAGCCTATTTGCTTGCAACAATATTATTGCATTCCCAATTATTGTACCATGGGAATGTAATATCTATAATATCTATCTGAGACAGAAAATGTCTATCTCATTTTCTCTCAAGTTGTTCAAGGTCATATTAGGAGCAGAAAGCTTGACTTGAAATATCCATAATTCCTGACCAGCAGAGCTAGTACAGGTAGTCCTCAATTTATGATCACAATGTATGTTACGAGCCAAAATTTTATGTTGCTAAGTGAGACATTTGTTAAGTGAGTTTTGCCCCATTTTATAACCTTCCTTGCCAGAGTTCTTAAGTGAATCACTGCAGGTGTTATGTTAATCAC
>JAPKID020001605.1:0-14514 GCA_026931265.2 Tropidonophis doriae
AGAAAAGGGGGGGGGGAATCTTTTTTGTATGAAGAACTGATACTTGTATTTTGCCTGATGGAATAATAAAACTTTTTTCATAAAAGAGGGTGGGCGGAGCAATAAAGGCTTCCGAGCAGTCAAAAAGAATACTAACATTTGTAAACAACATGCTTTTGATATTTTGGGATGTTATAACCTGCTTATAGTTATTCATCAAGAAGATTTGCACGACATTGAAATTCAACATATACTGTAGATTTTGATCATCTTTTGGTTGATTGTGTGTTCTTCGATGCCATTCCCCTTCATGTGTGGATAAATTATTTGGTTTCAGTTTGCATTTCTTCTTTTGCCTCTGTTCTGCCTATAGAGCTGCCTTTAGCAGCAACAGGAAGAACATGACAAACGTGGCTGAAAACAGGACAAGCGGCAAGATTTGTACAAAGACCAAAGGAAAACATAGAATCCCCTTTTGGCAAACTTTCTTGTATTTGTTTTGGATCAGGTGCTGAGGTGGCTTAAATGTTACTAGTATTATTGTAAACAGAGTAAGTTTTAAGTATGGGTTTCCGCTACCAGAGGCTGAATCATATAATTCATGAACTTTTTCTTCAGAGGTGTAAAAAGGTATAAAAATTGTACTGATAGGAAATTATAGGAAATGTTCAGATATTGGCACTCACATTCTTCAAAAACACACAGCATTTGCAGCTGTAAGACATACATCTGTGTATTCAAAGCCAGCATTAGGCTTTGCACAGCACATAAAGGACATATCCCAAATCTGGGAGGAGGGGGGACTAGGACCCAAACATACCTGATTTTGGAAAGTTTGGGATTTCTTGGCACCCATGTTGTCCCTGAAACTACTCTTCAATCCCAAATATCATTTTAAATGAGGGGTGCATTCTAGAGCGTGATAAACTATAATTCTCGACACTCCTGCTATATAAAGAATCTTGCTTACAATTAAGTCATGAGCTGGTGTAGAACAATGGCTAAAGAGCAGAGATTGCTCTTCCTTCAGCTACTGAAGAGCAGTGCTTTTCAAGTTTGGCAATTTTAAGATGTATGGATTTCAGCTTCCAGCTAGATGTGCAGCATGCCGAAGCTGCACATTTTAAAGTTGCCAAGATTGAAACACACTGCTGTTGAGCCTCAGGAAAGTCCCTAAACCTTCATCTCTAAATACTAGTGCTATAGTAATTACAAAGTGGTAGGAGAATTACTGGGATATAAACTCAGCCCTTGGTGTAACATGAGAATAATGATGCTGGGCATTATTCATCTGAACAAGCACTGAATTACTCATATAATGTAATGTTGAAACCATCTGATTAAATCCTTTGTCCAGCACAGAAACCTATCTCTAACAGTTGGCAATTGACTTGATTTTTGAGACTCTCCAACTGTACATGTAATTCTATTTTCAGACTGATATATACAGTCCTGCTTCCTTTTCTTAAACTCTTGGATTAGAAGGTACAGGTGATATACATGTTATGCCCTAATTTGAATCACTTCTACTTCCTCTTTTGGTGAAGGAGGTTTATTTTTTGTAAACAGACATATGTCCACAGTACTGAGCTTTAGGGCCTGCATAGCCCTCAAAGCTATGACTACTATATGTATATTTGATGAGTTCCAAATAAGGATGAAATGGCCATATACTGCAGTCTGGTGCTCAATATGAGTAATGATAACTCTAGAGATGTGTTCTGCCAACCTAGCAGTTCGAAAGTATGTAAAAATGCAAGTAGAAAAATAGGAATCACCTTTGGTGGGAAGATAATAGCATTCCGTGTGCCTTTGGTATTTAGTCATGCTGGCCAGGGAGATGTCTTTGGATAGCGCTGGCTCTTCAGCTGTGAAACAGAAATGAACACCTGCCCCAAGGAGTTGGAAACGACTAGCACATATGTGTGAGAGGAATCTTTACCTTTACCTATGAGAGATGTGGATCCACGGATCTGTGGTAACATGAGCAAATTGGAGATGTAGATTGCCATATTGTGCTCTCTTCACCAAATGTACATTCTGTCTAGGAATACAGTATGCCAATATGTTAATATCTTATTCAATTTTGTGAAACAATGGAAAGCAATCTCATTCTTTCTTCTCTAAAAAGTGACATTAAGCCAAACACAATTAAGCTGTTTTCAAGCTACCAAGATCATTTTGCCAATGATATTTCACTATTGTCACTTGTAGAAGTACAGATTCACTATGGCTCTAATGCAAAACCAACCTTACCATTTTCAGCCACCAATTGTAATTTAATCAGAAATATGTCTCTCTCCTCAGTAGCATCATCTGGGGAGCTTTGTGGGCCATCATTCTTCATAATGGCTGATCAGGTTAATTTTATAGTTTTTAAAAAAAAAAACCCATCACTCCAGGGTTTAGAATGGTAAAAGGTGTTTTGTTTGACATATCTTAATCCTGTTTTTCTTCTTCCTAATGTTTTCCCATACATCCAGGGTTCACTTTGCTTGTTTCTTTAATTGCCTGCCAAATGTTGATCCTTTTGGTTGTAACAATAATTGATAATAATTGATTGACCACTTTGTCACCTAAACCTGATATTGTGGGCTGAGAAAGAGTGGCTGGTTCAAAGAGTGGCTTTGATGAACTAGAACTCACTGTCTCTACTGGTTTCTAGCCTGATGCCTTACCCACTAAACTGATTTTCCAAGCATATCCTAATTTTATACTGTGCTCTATGGATGTTGTTGTTGTTGTTATTATTATTATAACTACTACTACTATTATTTCTGTATACAGAAAGCAGTGAATAAATAAAGCCCACATTTCAGACACCCACTTTAATGCTGCTATTGTTATATGTGAAATGCCTGAGCCTGAGGCAGCCGTCAGATTGTCTCATCTCTCTACTTCAGCAGGGATAATTTACATGAAGTTGCTGTGCTGGAGATTCTTAGGAAAATGATATCATGACAACTGTCACAACAGAGAGTATTTTTCCTGTCTCTAAGATACAGAGCAAACATTCAGTGATGCCCTGTCTTTTTGTGATTTATAAAACCTTTGAAAGCTCAACGCAACTACTACACACTAAAACAGGGTGCCTGGAAGAACTGTGATGGTAAGATTTAGTAATTAGCTTTTATATTTCACTTTGAAGAGAGGATGACAGCTACAAATACACAAATCAATACTTTTCTTATCAAACACAAAATTAAATGCCCATTTTAGATATCCAGCAAAGTGTACTTGTATTATTTATAAGTATTAAATATTTGGGATCAGTATAATGCACATCAAACACACACGCACACGCACACTGCTCTAGTACAGTCTTTGTTTTGTACTTTGAAATAGTTACTTCTCCACCACCAATCATCATTTAAAGTGTTGCTATGGTATCCCATTCTAAGTCAGCTTCATTTAAAAAAAAATAAAAAGTTGTCCCAGTGTTGGGAATGAATTTGTGTCCTCTATAAAGATTGTCATATATCCTTAAATTACTAATAAATGGTTTGTGGTAAAGTCTGTACATTGCTTTTGTTTTCCTTCAGTGGATTAAAAAAAACAAATCCAAGCAGGTAATTTTCTGATTAGTATGTTCATTCAAAACTGCATATTAGAACACAAAGTTAGGTGGGGAATATCATGGCTTTAAAGGGTGTGTATTGTATAAGAACTCACAACTTGACACTTGGAGAGGGCAGGAAGAGATTTATGTTAGAAATGCAGGGTGTTCTAAATGCTACAGGTATAAGTGGCTACTATAAGCCTGACTTTTGCAGACTTTCATGTAGCACAGGTGATGATGATTCATACAGCAATCAATTATTCCTACCATGGGATGACCCCAAATAGGCTGGTACTGAATAAAGATAGAAGACTGCCATTGGAATCTAGCATTTCTTAGCCTATACTAATATTAATTTTAACTGATGATTGATGGTTGGAGACTACAAGGCTCAAAGGCTCAAGACTGTTCTAAGTTACTATGGCTGTAGAAAGGGTGCTTTATGGCCCATAAAACACACCTGGACATTGTAAAATGTCCCCCCACCCCAAAGTCAGATTATAGTGATCTTTCATACTGGTTGCTAAGCACCACACAATCCCGTCATTGCCAGTTACAGTTTTATCTGCTGGCTTTCCTAGTAAGTCAATGGGGAAGCCAACAGGAAAGGTTGTAAGCTGCTGCCACCTGTTGAAAGGATTCCCTCTTATTTCTGAAGGCTAGCTGAAAGACCCGCTTGCCAAAGAAGATGATGTCCTTAGATGTGGAGAAACAGAGGTCAGATTCCAAAGACTGGGACCCTGTTCCTGTATCTTGTATAGGTGGCACTTGTGTTGGATGCCCTGACACACTTCCAGGTTAAAAAGATTATCTGATGACATCACCATTGTCTGGGGGATGGGTTGGAGGTTCCTTTCATGTCCAGGGCAGAGCTGTACATTGCTGAAAGCATTCCCTTCCTGAACATAGGAAAAATTGAACACCTTCAGTGGAGTAAAGAAATCTTGCCCAAATCCTGAAGATATAAGCTCCATTTTAACACCCTGCTGAAGATGTTCCTTTCTGATGGCAGAGGGGAGCTGGATTCCTTTGGAAGGTGGAGAAACAGATCCGCTGAGATTCTGGCAGGCAGCTCTTTCAATCAGCCCCCATAGATAAGAGGGAGCTAAAATCTGAGCAGAGAGTGGAGAGGCAGCACAATAAAGTAACAAATTGCCAGACATAGTTACTACATTTGAAATATTTTATTTGTTTTGCTTTTCCCAATGCAGATCTTTATAGGCTGCTATTATAACACTGTATTATAAACTAATAAACCAGGTTTGCTATTAAAACAAATTTAAAAATATATACAGTCATTTTAGCCAGTAACAAAATATATATTGAATGATGTTCTTTGCTCTCTTTTGCATAAAATCTGAAAACATAGGTGACCAATTTAAATCTCTCCCCATGTGTAGGTGGACGTGCTGTCATTTCAGATTATTTATAGAGCCCTGAGCATTTTAAAAATATATTAAAACATAATGTTAAGATCTGTTAAGCTGCTTCAATGTGTATGAAAAATAATAGTGAAGAATTTTAACTTTGAAAAATAATAGTGATATAATTCAGTATTCAACAAGATATAATTCCAGCTTGCACTTGTAGCAAAATTAGGTAAAAATGAAAAATGTACTACTTCAGTCTAGAAAGCTTGTGGCCAAAATATGTCAACCATGATAAAGAGGACTCTCAACTGAATCATGTGTGGGTTGAAGGAATAAAACCCAGAATGTATGAAGGAGAACAAATGTTTCTCTCTGCAAAAAGAAAGGTGGGAGGGACTCAGGAAACTATGGGCCTATCCTTCTGTTACTGCTACCTTGAAAAAAATACCATTATAATTAGAAATCAGCATGAAACTAGAAATTCAATGCAAAAGAGAAGAGTGGACACTGTCTGGTTTGGTAATAGCACATATCGACTAGGTCTTCAAATTGTTGAGTACAAGCTGTGAATGAATAAATAGTGTGACATGGCTTGTAAATGTCAAATGCTGTTTTATGCTACATCAAAGTAAAATTTTGACATCACCAGAAATAATAACAATTCCCTTGTATTTTATACTGATAAAATTCCACTTCAGCTGTATTTTCAAAGAAGGTAATAAAAAAAAATCAGTAGATTGACGAACTGGCTATAAATAGCATTGAGAAAAGGTGAGTGTATTGGTAACACTTTTAAAGTACATAGAGAGATCAACTAAATAAGAGTTCCTGACCCCCCCCCAGTCCATGGACCGGAACCACTGCACATCATGCCAGCAACTGGGCCACACAAACAAATGATTCCCCATCTGTAAAATGCAGGCAGCACAGGAAACCACATTCCCTCTGGTCCACGGAGAAGCCTCTCTCCATAGAACCAGTCCTTGGAGTCCAAAAGCTTGAGGGCCACTGGGCTAAACAATCGATCCAGTTCTGATTCTGTGCCTCCATAGGAGAAGCATAGCAATTGTTTATAGTCACCAAGCACAACAGTTGTCTATTGGAAACAGATCCTGGCAGTCTGCGTAGATGAACCTCTCTTGGGGGAGAAAGGCTGGCCCTTTCCATCTTCAACCAGGCAGTAATGTGACTTTTGGAATAATGCTGTGTATTCAAAGGGCACACAAAACATTATGTGTATGAAGTGCTTTTGTGTAAAACAGTTGGTGGGGTGGTCTGAACTGAAATATGCATGCACATATGTTTATACACTGAATAAAATAGGATTATTCCCCCTGTAGACTAAAGCAAAGGTGGATTGCTACTGGTTCAGCCCGGATCGGACGAACTGGTAGTAGTGGTGGCAGCAGGCTCTGCCCTCCCTCCCAGATTGCGCATTGTGCATGAGTGTGAGCACATGTGGGAGTAACCCCGAACCCATAATAAGAAAATTAGCAACCCACCACTGGACTAAAGTATAATTGTTTATTTTATTTATTTTTATTTTATCAAATTTGTATACCGCCCTATCTCCCCAAGGGGACTCAGGGCAGTGCACAGAAATATAAAAACATATACATAACAATACAATATATCACAGTTTAAAATGGAATTAAATTAGGGATTCTGTGCTAAAAATTTGGATTAAAAAAGTTAAAACCAATTAAAACATTACCCATTAGTAGGTAAATTGTTCTCGGTAAAAAAAAATTGGAGAAAGAAGACTGAGGAAAAGCAATGCCTGAAGAGTTTCCTAAGCAATAACATGCATATATATCACTAGTAGCAGTAGTAACTGAGGGTAGACAAGAAGGAGAACGTGGTCTGTGAAATATAATTGGTGTCACTGTCACATTGGTGACAGTGGCTAGGAGCGGAAACAGATGGTAGGTGCAAATGGTAGAAGCAGATAGCAGTTGAGAAGCTGGTAGGTGGACAAGCCAGTTAACAAGCCATGTAGAGGAAGAGAGGGCTGGAACATAGTACCTTGCTCTGCTCATGTTTACAAATCATTCTAGGATAGGGATCCCCTAACCTCTGGGCTGCAGCCTACTACCATTCAAAACTGGACCGTGGAAGTGGTGGGTGAGCGCATGCGCAGCTTCACTTGTATGAATAGAGCTGTGTACATATACTCATTCGCTGCTCATGGGTAACCATGCTCATGGGTAACCCCTCTCCCCTCCCAACCGGTCTGCAAAGACAGAAAGGTTGGAGATGGCTGCTGTACGATCCCTCTATATTTTGCTTTGGTTGAAACCCAAAAGAACCAAACTCTTCTTTCTGCCTAATTATGGTTGACCAAAAACAGTTGAGCAAAGCTCCCGATATAGAATATTTGTTTCAGGTTTGAAACGAGAAATACTTTCCATTTGTTACGTATCTCTAAAATTATGTTGTCCAAGATTCCCATTTAAAAAAAACCTTCTCAGTAAGGTAACAGATTTTCAATTCCAGTTTTTAAAGAAACTGATTTGGATATGTTTATATTTGATTCCAATAGTATTATGGAAGATAAACAGCTAATTCTAGTGAATGAGCTTCATTGTAGACTAGATTATATTATTGTAGCTTGTCATCACTTGTCCTCACCTGTCAGATGCTCACTTATTTACATAGTGGGAGATGCAAAGTGTTACTATATTCTGCCTATGTTTAGATGATCAGTCGAAGAAGACTGTTGAGTATATTCTATTTCATTCTTTTGGTCATTAATTTTATGTTGTAGTTATTTCATACAATGTGAATCATTTTAATAAAGCCTGGTATTAGAAGTGTTGTTGCTTTCCAAAATAAAATAGTAAGTGAGAAAACAGTCTTCTGCAGTTCACCGTGAGCAGTAAGTAGAAACAATCAACCACTCCTTTGGTAGTAGGTAGAAAACAACTGCTTTTTTCATGAAGGAAATTCCAAAGTTTTATTTAATCCACTTGCGTCTGTTCATTTTAGAGGACAAGCAAACTGACAAATAATAATTTGCTTTTTAGAGAACAATTGAGGAGTAAATAATTGTTCAATTGTATGCTTAAAACATTCTGGTTCAGGTCTGCATTTTTCTGCTGTGACTTCTAGAAATTTTTACTTGCTGTTTTGTTTCAGAAAAATGGTATTTTTATATCAAATAATTATAAGGTTACTGTTTAATTTTGAGAAAGATGATATGAAATACTGAAAAATTGTGCTTCTGCCTTGTACTACTGCTATGGCATTGCTAAGAATGTTTATGGAGAAGTACTTTGCATGCTAAGCAATTCTTCTCATATCATGAAAATTATCAAGAATTTAAAACCTTAGCTACAGTGGTTAAGATAATTCCACTCACAAGAAGTTACCCATGGATTTTATTCCAGCATAAGTAACATAAACCAAAAATGTTAATCCACAAAAATGTAAGCAATGAACTATGTACTTATTCAGGAAACATTGTGCTTACAGTAGTTTCTTGGAATTAAAAAGGAGATACAAATATAATAACAAAATGTTCAGCATGTTTAGCCAATAATCCAAGACTATATCTAATAAGGGATTGTTATCAACATATAGGACTTTACCTGCTACTGTCCTCGTTTTCCCCATTTTTAGTCAAAGGTTTGGCTGAAACTTGCAAGATTGGTAAATACAGGGGGGGTGTGAATAGATGAGATAAGGAATCCATTATGCAAATAGAATTATGTTCTCAACATGAACATTTCATAGCAAGTTAGTTTCTTGTATAATATTGAACAAAATACAACTTAATTTCAGCACATTTTTTTAAAAAATATTTCCTCTCCTATCCTTTATCTTTTAAGATTGAAAACATAGATGTGTGCCTGAGTTTTCTGGCTGCTAAAGGAATAAACATACAGGGACTATCTGCAGAAGGTAAGATTACTTTCAAATTGAATTTTATTATTCTATGGGAAATTTTCTATCTGCCAATTTTTATTTGGGATTCAAAATATGCAGTGATTTTTAATAGAAATAAAATAAATGTAATAGAAGGAAATCCATCCTAGATTGATTAACACTAGTAAATCATAGTAATGATAATAATATACTGAAAGTCATAGTAATTATTAATTACTTTAATGTGTTATATATTAGTAGCGAGCTGTTCATGCCTTAAGGGATTTAAATTTCAACATTCCTCACAGAAAAAGGAGGAGGAAAGCATAATGAAGATTTAAGTAAACATGGGAACACTATGTATTCAGGTCATTTCTTCTAAACCTTAGGTTGAAAACTTTAAGTTTGGATTAGAGAAAGATTTTGAACAGGCATACTGGTCAAATTCAATTTTAGTGTGATAATAAAAAAAAATCTAAAATGCTTTGAAGGTAAACGCAAGAAATTCATTATCGATCTTGAAAGATAAATATTTAGGGAAAATAGTCAGGTGATAAGGTCGATACGACAGGCTGATTTTGAGAGGGTGACAGTGAAAAATTCTTAATGGAATATTTCAAAGGGAATAGCCAAAAAGGGGAAAATTATTGCATATGAAAAAATGACTAGAAAGCCATGTAAGAACTATTTGTAGAAAAAAGCAACATAAATATGTTAAATAATGGTTGAATTACCTTATTTTTAATCCGACAATATAAGTGATGGACTTTTTGCAGTAAAAAAACCTGAAGTTATTCATAAAAACAGTTGCCTCATATGAAATCTTGATCCATTTAGCTCAGTATTATCTTCTGTGGTGACTACTGAAATAATTTATGATGTCACAACACAATATGTCCCAGCCCTGCATGGGATGCTAAAATTAAACAGGAATACTGTATTTACACATCTAATTTGTGCTATATCCCTGAGCTATGGCCCATCCATTCTTTCTTTCTGGATAAGACTGCTGGATATTAACAAGTAGGTTTCTGAACTTATTGGAATGCACATTAATTAGAATAAATTCACTGTCTTCCATCATCATGCTACTTCTGTCCTTTCATTGTTTTCTTCATTTTATTTATATCAGGGCAAAGTTCTCCTCCCTTCATATAAAAAAAATAGTTATACATCTGTTGGGATCTAATATAGGTCTGCTTCTGACAGTTTTAATAATAAGTAGGAGGCTAATTTTATTTTTGTAAATGCAATGCCATTTTGCCCTGACAAAATTAATGGCTGTTTACACTGACATGGATAATCTAGGTCAAAAATGCATTGTACTTCACAGGTAATTCAATTCACGCTTTGCTTTGCTTTGCCTTGGTTGGTTTGGTTCTGCTTAACAAAATACTCTATGTAAAATTTTCTGCCTTTTGTCACGTCGTAAGCATACCTACTTTTATTTTTCCACACTGCTTTGTATGCTCAAAAGATGATTGGTCTGGCATTTGCATGTTTACCTCAGTTCTAAGGTGTACTTTTGCTTTCCCTTGCCTTTTATTTATAAGCGGAAATCCGTTTAAAATCTTTCAAATAAGGGGCAGTTAAATCTGCCACTGTATGTTCTATCTCACATCTCTCTCACTAATCTCAGATGGAAATCAAGGTGAGACTATTTTTTCTTGGTTATTTATCTGTGAGATTGGTTGCCCGAGCTGTGGGTCCCTCCCCAAACCATGCGGTTTTTCTTTCCAAACTACGTAGCACAGTTACCCTGACAACAAAAGCAGCCGCCCTGCCATTGAGTTCACACAGCTCCTTGAGCCCAAGTGAATTTAGAGTATGTTTGTATGTGTCAGCTGCCAGAACGCTTACGAAGAAGATTCACAACCCAAAAAAGTCCTCCCAGCTGACAGCTTTTCTTTTTTCAGTTGTGGCACCCAGTTTGTAGCCTGCCAACAGAATTCCTTGGCTCGGAGTATTAACTCTTTGATTACTGGAGAAATCCCAGCTTCATTTGCCAGTGAGATAATTATACTGTTTTCCTAGCTGTCTGCCATTCTTCGGTTGATTGTATTTCCGCATGAAGGAGAAAATTAAGTGAGCAGACATGGCAGATAACACTGGATTCTCAAATTTATATTCAAGTTAATCTAGAATGATCAGATACAGGTTTCTGTGTTTCTCTGAATAGGTTGTGAGGTTCATCATTTTTGAGAAGGATCAAGTACTTCCAGTAAAGCCTGATTAATGCTGCTCTTTATTATTCTCAGAATCTAATGACTCAAGGTTAATTGGCTTGTAGGGGGGGAAAAATCTGTTTGGGGTTAAATGTAAAATGGCACAAATGTACTTGCAGTGATTTTTGAACAAAGCCTGCACAGTTTCTACATACAAGTTGCCTCCTTCTTGTCCATTTTCTGTGTATCGTCTTCCTTTTGTCTCACTAGAGAGCTGAACGATTTCACATCTCAAGGAGAAAACAAATATTAAAATGTAATAATGGAGCAAAGGAAATCGAAGCAACCAAAAGAACTTCACAGCATGGAGATTTCCAAACTCCAGACCAAAAAGAAACTCTCTGTGCCTTAAAAACTGTGACATCTGGCAGTATTTTGTTTTCAGCTTTAAAAAAGCACACAAAAACCCCTTTTTTGTGGGTTGGAATGGAAATGACTAGTTATACACTCACAGGATTGAAACTTGGGAGCCTGTGTACTTAAACAGCCCTAAAAGGGAGCAGGAAGCATGTAAGAGGAAGTAATTCAGACCAAGCTTGATGAGCCCTATGTGTACAAAGTCCAATTGCAAAATGCCAGGTGAATTACCTCAGTCTATCTCCTGCTTCTAATGAACTCTACATTTGTAGAGTTCATTGGAAGCACCATTTATGCCTTATTTTGGAAGCACTGGAACCAACACATAACAAAGTCCAGCATTGGTTTGCTTTTCCCATTTTGGGGTATCAGGTTTATTGCTAATACCTCTGAAGAATCAAGTTACTGAGGCTTTTAATTGCATTTGTTCTTAATGGTATTTTCCTGTACAGTCAAATCCCAGACTGTTAAGAGGTTTACATGACCCCTCTTACATGTTGAAAGTATGCATGAAAAGGTCACACTGGCTGACCCACTCCTGCTGCAGGGACACGCCAAGCCTTGCCAATTGCCAGTTCCATGTTTGCATGAAATAAATACAACACATGTAAAGATGAGAGACAATGTCTTGATACTCACTTTTATTTGACTTCTGTATATGTGGGGGTGTTAATTCTACAGCTATCCTAGATGTAGTTTCAGTAGGTCAGGGCGTTTGTTCTCCAGAATATTCCGTAAATTAGGGACAACAAATAATTCATACCAAAGTGTCAAAGTAAGGAAACCAAAAAATAAAAATAAAAAATGGGCAAGAATTTGAATGGCACTTTTTTCTTACCAGAATATTTTGTCACATCTTTCTTTAACTTTTTCTTTTTATAACTTGAATATACAATTATTTGCCCTGATCCTGAACTAAAGTTACTCGGAGAACCATGGCCACGAGAAGCAATGTATGTCTCCCTTGGTCTAAAAAGAAAAAAAAAATATTATTATTTTTTGGGAGATTCTTTTGTTTCTGCAAGGATTCTCTAGTTTTATTTTGATCAACTGGATCTTCATGGGGCCTGAGCCGAACCAAGAAAGTTGAAATTTAGCAAAACATTTGTTCAACTGGGTCGTCATGCCATTTCATGATATAAATACTTCTTTTTAAATTGCCTTTCAGAAATCAGGAATGGGAATTTAAAGGCTATCCTGGGCCTTTTCTTCAGCCTATCACGTTATAAGCAGCAGCAACAGCAGTCCCCAAAGCAACATTCAGACCACTCTCCATCTCAGCAACCACCCACCTCATCCCAGCAAGCAAGCTCTCCATCCCCCAGCCAGGTGGGACTACCTGACCAGCAGTTACAACCACAACCACTGGTGCCAGCATCGCCTCAGACTCAGTGCCAACATCCCCAGCAAGCAGCACAGCTTCAGTTAAAAGCACAACCAGAAATGCAGTCCAGGTGAGTGAGCTTTTTCATTCCCCCCCATCTCCAACCATTGCGTTTCCAAATGCCAAGAGTTTCAAAATAGGTTATTTTAATATATTTGTACCTATAGCAGGTGCACCTTATAAGAAGGATAGGAATCAGCCTTTTTTTCAAGCTCTGGCCATTGTCTTATGAGATCATATATAGGTAGTCTTCATATAAGAACAGTCATTGGGACCAGACCTTCCATTTCTAAATGATGCAGTTGTAAAGCAGAATGTCACATGACTGGGTTGCTTAGCAACAGCAGTTCTAGTTACTCTCATTAAGTGAGGACTTGCGGATTCTTAAGCAAACTTCACATGACTGTATGTCCAACTTCCTGCCTCTTTCCCCTTTGGAAAGTTGGCAGGGCAGGTTGCAAATCATTATCATATGACCTTGAGCTGCTTTGGAAAACAAAGCCAATTATGAATGACCTGGATTGCTATCATGTGATGTGGAGATGCTGCATGGTCAGAACTTCAAGGCCTAGATATAAGTAGCACTTGTTCAGCATTATCATAAGTTTGAATATTAGCCAAACAAGTGGTTGTTGCTATGCTTCTCCAGGCTGATAGAAATCTTAAAAGGGTGATGAAAAATCTCAGCATGAGATTACACAAGTATTCTTCTTTACTATATGAGATTTATGAGGTGTCAATCAAAGTTCCATGACTTAAGGCAATCTTGTAAGTTTTCAGCCATTTGTTATCATTTTCACTTTGTTCTTATAATTTTTTTTTAAAGTTCTGGAATGTTCTATTTTAAAAATAATAATCTAATTCTGTGTATTTCAAACACTCTGAAGGAGTATTCAGTGCCTTTGTGCTGATGGACACTATAAATAATACCTGTGTGTCTGATCCTGGCAGTCGTTTGAAAACCAGATCAATTTTTTAAGGTGATGATGAAGCAAAAGGCTATATACTATAGATCACATTGTTCAGCTTTTCCGCAATTGAGCAGAGTGGGGAGAACTGCATTTCAGGCCTGCCCTCTGAACAGCTGATCATTTATTGTTTTGCAACTGGGCTCCATTTGTGCAGTCTTGGCAATTGGATTGTAGGGGAAGGACCTGTATGCACAAAAGCCACATAGGCTTGGGATTCCAGTCATGGGACTAGATGTGGAAATTGCTTTCCAGAAATATGTATTCCTTAATTGGGCTGGAATGAATGTATGCAAACTCCAATATGGTTGTGGCTACTAACAAGCGAATTCCTTCTTTCATTCTTTACACAACTGTGTATGCTTTATTCTACTGTCATTACAGTCAGGTAATTGGATCTTCTAGTGCCTGGAGATGATTGGATTTCCCAATGTTGTGTTTCATCTTTAAAGCAGTTGCCAGGATAGAAGGAAGAATGCTAGCCCCATGCTGATTCCTCATTGAAAGCCCTTCCCCTATAAACAACTATAAGTTTTTCAGGAGACAAAGAAATATATAACACAGGGATATCTGACAGTTTAACTGCAAAACAGTGATGACTCTTAAAAGAACAGGATCCCGATGCTTTTGTACTTGTAATAAAGTGGCTGGGCCCAGTCTTTTTAAATGTACCCTCAAAGATATTCAAAGTATCTTTTCAAATAAGAAAAAAGCTTACTTGCATGCAAGAAGTACAGTTAGCATTATTTTCAGCGTAGCATAGCACAGTACCTATCTTTGTCAATAACAAAATGAACCTGAAGTA
>JAPKID020001606.1:0-14513 GCA_026931265.2 Tropidonophis doriae
TGTGTGAGCGAATTGGTCTGAGAGAGGTATGGGGCAGGAGCCAGTCACGAAGGTAACTAGGCCCTATGCCATGGAGCAATTCTTAAGGCAATTCAAACATTGCAGTTCAAAGCAGGAACAAGGCACATTTCCACAAGAATAAATGCCAAGCTCAAATTATATAATAATAATAATAATAATAATAATAATAATAATAATAATAATAATAATAATAATATGAAAAGCAAATAGTACAGACTCACATTCTTTAAAATTCTGTCAGGGACATTTCCTGATCATTCTACAGCTAAGCATCTAATGTTCTCCTAGCTACAACTGTCACACTTTTCAAACTATATTCCCACAACGAAGGTTTGCTGTATAGAAATCCAAGGAAAGGCAGACTTAATGAGAACAGCTTCCTCCTGTTGCTTCTAGAATTTCACTTATTTTTCTTTACCCCTCTAGGGGGCTTCTTCCTGGCAAGTCTACTGTATTTGATTCCCATTTTTAACTAATGGAGGGTTATGTTCCTCCTGTTGCTGGAAGCATCAGTTCTTTTTCCCTAAATGGATAAAGGCAAAGGGAAAAAGGACTAGAGTGGTTAAAGTGCTGGATTAGTTCAGGTTCTGTTCCTCTTTAGGCTCTGAAGCAGCTGTGTGATTGTAGACCAGTCACTTTCTCCTCCAATCCCTTTCTCATAACCCAAACTAACTTCAGGCTCTAACAAATCTCTTCATAGTTTTAAGAAAAATATTGGACAACCATTTGCCTAACATAATAGGGGATTTCCTGCTTGAGCAGGGGGTTGGACTAGAAGACCTCCAAGGTCCCCTCCAACTCTTGTTATTCTGTTATGTCATCAAGCAACAATACATTTTGCTGGGAGAATAACTGTATTGAGTAAAGTACAAAAAAAGGTAGAAAGATTCTCAGTGATCCAGGTTATATAGTTGTCCCAAAAGTTATTTTTCTAAAGGCAACTGGACTTTCTTTGTTTTTTCCTGAAGATGCTTAATTTCTTGTCCAAGAAGCTTCTTCAGTTCTGACTGAATGGTGGGGAATGTCAGGATTTATATTCCATGCAGTCATCTGATCGTTAGCAGTCTTTCTGAGAGTTGTTGAGGCCACTTGGAGATTTATCTGCGCTCTCAGAGTCACCTGAATAGTGCAAATGGGTGTAGAACCTTTTTGGAACTGCTGAAAGTATCGTGTTGTAAACAGGAGGTGGTTGGTGTTCAATGTTAATGTAGATGGCCTCTTTCACCCCTTTAAAACCAGCCATCCTTTCTGTCCAGAATGTGGACCTTGCTGTCTTCAAAAGAGTGGTTTTGCTTTCAAGTGCAGATGGCCTGCTGAATGTTGTCCTGATGGTTTATCCTCCTATGCTGTGCCAGATATTTATATTGTTGTATGCCTGTATGTTTTTTACAATTCCCTGTGCACCGCCCCGAGTCCCTTCGGGGAAAGGGAGCGATATACAAATAAAAATTTGATTGATTGATTGATTGATTGATTGATTGATTGATTGATTGAATGTGTCTGTTCCAGCTGGAAACCTGAACTGAAAGCCGTATATAATTTCATGTAGTAAAACAAGTACTTTGTATATACATAGAACCCTATTGGCAAATGCTGCAGGATTGGATGTACAACTTTAATATGCAAATAAGATCACTACACGGATCCCAAATGCCATTTCTGAGGATATTTCAAAAGCAGCTGCATGTAAAGTATACTGCAGTAGTCCAAGCAAGTAGTAGATTTACCTCTGTAAGATCTTCCTGCTGCAGCAACGGCTCTACTGGCTGTGGCTTCCACTTGCCTATCCAGCAGTAACTGTAACTCCAAAATGATCACAATTCATGGACCTGTTCCCTTGCAGATAATGCTTCTCCATCAGGTTTCAACATTGTAGCTAACAAAGAAGCATAATAAACAAACAGCAATTTTGTCTCCAGACTTAAGGCAACACTTCACTAGTATTGCCAACATGACTCAAGTGGTACGGTATCATCCAATATGCTTGAGATTATTATACTCTGAATTGATGGGCTGCTTCTCCAGTGACTTCATGCAAATACTAATAAGTAGCATCAAACTCCATGACAGATTCAGAAGTATACAATGGTTGATGGCATTGAGATATTTAATAAGATTATGAAGGATAAAGGTAATAGGTAATGGTTCCCCTCACACATAAGTGCTAGTCTTTCCAAGGGTGGTGGTCATTTCTGTGTCAAAGCAGAAGAGCCAGCACTGTCTGAAGACATTTCCGTGGTCATGTGGCTGGCTTGACTAAATGCCGAAGGTACATGAAATGCTGTTACCTTCCCACCAAAGGTGGTTGCCATTTTCTACTTGCATTTTTACATGCTTTCAAGCTGCTAGGTTGGCAGAAGCTGGGAGAAGTAATGGGAGCTCACTCAATTACATGGCGCTAGGGATTTGAACCACCAAACTGCCAACCTTTCTGATCAACAAGCTCAGCATCTTAGCCATTGAGCCACCACATCCCTCTGTGAAGGATACACTACCCCATCTAGATTTCTATAAAGATCATTCAACAGGCAACTAGTTGTGTCCCATGATATAAACACATACCTGAACACTAATTGAAAAGGGTGTAGATAATCAACTTCTAGAATATCCGGAAGCTGGACATTCAGCAATAATTGTCAAGTATAACCTATTCAAGGAGGACTTCTTCTGCAACCTTGGACCATACTCACCTATAGTTCCAGGTTGCAGAAGTCAAGCTAGAAAGCACTGTGTCCAATTCACCAAAGTCCACAGTCCAGTCAAAGTATCAGATAATATGGTAAAATGCTATTCCACTCATCCCAACCTCTGAAAAAATAAGAGTTGAATCTCAATTACATTAATGCAGTACAAAATAGTCATAATGACTAAGTGGAAATCTACTTGTTCATTCTTCACCAAAATGAATTCGGTCACACTGAACAAACCCATAAACTGACCAGTCTACTTCTACAATAATGAAAAAGAGATATTGCTGTGACTTTATCTACCAAAGTGTAGCCTCAAATCTGGATCTATACTTGCCATTAGACATGTTCATATTTTACTTTCTGTACCAATACTTTAGGTATTCCTCCCATAACTTCATCTTCTAATGATCCTCAGTAAACCAAAGAGATACTCACGATTAGCCAAACGAAAGAGCCTGGGAACAATCAGATTAAGAGCCCAAGTCACCCAAGTAAAAAATGCTAGTGGAAAATTCCCCAATCACCTTCAAAACCATTCACTTCCATAAGAAACTTGAGATGGATCAACCTTATAAACCTATTAATGCTACAGAGATCATGGGTGGCAATTAATTTTATACAAATGATCTAACCACAGCAAACAACAAGGTATGATTCCCTCCATAGCAAGATTTGCTCCAAGACCAAAATCAATCCAACATATGGCCACCAAGGAATAGTCAGAGATTACCTGAGATAACCTCTCTAGCTATGCATTCTGGTACTTTCTGGTCCTTTCCACAGGGCATTAAGATTGAAGTTATCTGCACCAAAAGTTAAGGCAATTCTCACATGAGCCCCAAGCCTAAGGAGAAATCCCACGGCTGCAGGATAGCCAGGTTACCAGCGTGATCCCCAACTGCCCTTTTAGGTTAGGATTTTAATACAGAGACACTCATATCCTTCATCTTAAAAATGGAGCCCTGCTCATATATTAAATATCCTTGAACATCAACACCTCCCTTAATTGATATTGATGTTGGTGTAGGACCCCAAATTTGGGATTGAGAAATCTCTGAGGGTAATATTGCCAATTTCATTTGAACAAGTTTTGGAATTATACACCAGGCTTGTTCAGCTACCATGAGGTCATGGTTTAATGAGGTCTTGTTACAAGTAGGCTGACATTATTTGTATTGCAGTTACTCAAAAGACTATAGAATCCTCATTTGTGTTATATACTTGGATGGTATAGAAATACTTTATACATATCTGCCCGTGTGAAGTGGCAATAAGTTGATGGCTCTACATTGATAGGTTGCAGATTTTATCATTTACAACTGTTTCTGAAGATAAACCCATACAGCAGATTAATAATCTAGTCCATTCATCTGGAAAAAGCCTTATGCTTGCTCAGCCATCCGCACCTTGTCAGATAAATTTATGTAATGTACTTTTATATTCCATTTAGGCAGCTCTGAAGACAAGGAGGAAATCCTTGAAAATGAACTATTTTCTTTCTTTCTTTTTAAGTGAAAAATGACCTTGATTTCTTCTCTTCTAGACTTTTTTCTCAGATTCTTCAGCCATTGTCAACAAGCATAGTTAACAAGCAAAACCAAATCGTCATTTCCCCACCACCACACAGACACACAAAATACCTTATTCCCAAATTCCCAATTTCAGCATAGGTTATAGAAGTGATAACCTTTGACTAAGCACTTAGACCTGATATCATTTTAGAGCTACGTCTGACTGCAAATGCATGGAATTGCTGACATCACCCATGGGTTTCCAGACTTCCAACTTTTCCATCTCACAATCTTTCTATATGTTTTGGGATTATTTCCTTCTGTTCTCAATGGCAATTTTCCAAACAAAATCTCACTGGATTGTGTTCAGTCTCTGAGTCTAATCTTTTCTATTCCCTATGGATGATTTATCGCGCCTGACTGGTACTACCCTTGGTGACGGAAGCTGATAACTGTTGATTTGCTGCAAGAAAGGGTGGTATTTTTGTCTTTGTGTTCAGAGCCCTGTGTTCAGACACATTTCCATGTGTTTTATGTAGTGTACCTGTTTATTTATTTATTGGATTTTTGTGCTGCCTTTCTGTCCTTACACCCATTCACAACAATCTAATACAATATACAATTAATAGAACAAGTGACAAGTGGAATTGTATAGGTTTCTTTCAGCAGAGACAGGCCAGAGAAAGTAGACTCAGTAGATGGAAAATAGAATATATTAATTGAGACAAAAACCCTATATAAATATACTATATATTAAGCTACATCCTCAGAAAGATTTTTTTTTCCAGAAGTATTATTATACACATACCGGTAATCATTGAATATATTTTTATAAATACACATAGATCTTATTCTGCATTTACTGATTTTGATTTTGTAAATCCCCTGACTTATTGGTTTCAAGTGGTATAGTTTATCTGAAACCATTTAAAAAAAAACATGGATGGCTTATACTTATACATTATTAAATTTATAACCCGCTCCAATCTCCCCAAGGGGACTCGGGGCTGCGTACAGGAAATATTTAAAAAACACATACCGTATATTCCGGCGTATACGACGACATTTGAAACCCAAAAAAGTCAACCGAAAATCGGGGGTCGTCTTATAGCCGAGTATATGCGCGGCAGTCAGAAACAGCTGAGGGGTGCGGCTCCTCCGTTCTGTTGCTGACTGCCGCCTGGCTCTCCGGCCGGCAGTCAGAAACAGAGCGAAGAGGTGGGAGGCAGCATGTTCGAAAAAAATCTGTGTGAGCGAATAGGTCTAAGGGATGTATGGGGCAGAAGCCAGTCACGGAGGTAACTAGGCCCTATGCCATGGAGCACCTTGAAGATGGTAAGAAGCACCTTGAAGCGCACCCGGAAGGCTACAGGCAGCCAGTGCAGCTCGCGCAGGAGAGGTGTTATATGTGAGTGCCTCGGGGCACCCATAATTACCCGCGCGGCCACATTGAGATAATAAGAAACAGGAAAAGAAATCTCTTTAGAGAGAGAGAGAAAAAAATCACGATATATATACAAAAGCAAAATGCAAAATCCAGACCTGCTTTTACTGAAAATTACAATTGTCTACTTTTCTCTTCCCACAGTCATCTGAGGGTTGTCATGGGTTATTTATAGTTGTGCCCATTTAAATTTGTTTTCATTGTGTCTTTTCTCTGCTACTTAGTGTTCATGATTGTTGTTGATGATGGATGCTAAAATTCTGCCATCTTTTCTGTATGGTGGCTTTTACAATCCTTATATTGTATGTTTGCTGTAGTTGACTTTTTTCTTCTTCAGCTTTTGAGTCTCTTGGTTTACAGATAGACTGCAGCTTATGATAACAAGCGTACCAGAATCTCATTTGTTGAATAAAACTCTCATTGGTATTTCATATGACTAATGCTCAACAGCCTCAATCCTGAGGGTTGTAAAGCAGACCATGTAGTCTGTTTTATGCCCTTCAGGATTGAGGTTGTTGAGCAGTGTATGGGGTGGGGGTGTTAAGGCGTTGGAGCAGTTAGTCCTGGGCTTCTGCTAGGCCTCCCAGGGAGTTGTGGCCTACCAGCTGACAGCAGAGCTGTCAGCAAACTCGAATGATGAGGCAGCTAGGGAAGAACTTGGGACAGTCCTGGAGTCTGAGGAAAGCTCTGATGGATATGCTCCGTCGGAAGCAGAGATAGAGCCAGGGCTGTCTGAAATTTCCCAGCTACCTTCAGAGTCAGAGATAAGTGGGGAAGAACAGCTGGTGCTTGTTCCAGATGCGTGTATGCACAGAACTATCAGGAGAAAACAACTGAGGAACAGGGGCTGACTCAGGAAGAAAGGCACACATGGATGCTGAATGGCCCCTCCCTGGCTAGGGAATAAATAGAAGCAAAAGGGGTGGTTGTAGGAGACAACAATTCCTATTTTGTTTGCTTATTGTGGTTCATGCCTCAGAGACTGATTGCCAGGAATTAATTTACAGCTTTGTGACTGGAAGCGCTTGCCTGGCAATTATCCAAGTACTGATAAGATCTG
Organism: Tropidonophis doriae; assembly: GCA_026931265.2. NCBI lineage: Eukaryota > Metazoa > Chordata > Lepidosauria > Squamata > Natricidae > Tropidonophis > Tropidonophis doriae. The sequence continues at coordinate 6,727 of JAPKID020001606.1, forward strand.
ATATTGCAATTAACCCTTGGAAAGATTATTGCCTGGACTTTTCTGTGTAAATGCCATGAATTCACAGTAGCTAAATAAAGAGGGGTTTTTTGGGGAGACAAGAAGTCTGTTTCTTGGTTCTGCTAAGGCTGAGGCCGAACACAGGGTCTCATCCACACCTGAGGCACTCTAGCTCTTCTTAACAGCCTGTATAGTCATTTAACAACTGTGTCAGGGAGAACAGGGATTGGGATCATTGAGCAAGGCAATTGATCCCCTCACTTAATGATTGTCACTGCATAATGCTAACTCCATTATGGTCATAGATTGAGTGTGTGTGTGTGTGTGTGTGTGTGTGTGTGTGTGTATAACACTTGTAACAATGTAGTCTATGATAGTTATCAGCATTTTTGTATTTACTGTGGTCATTGTTTGTTCCAGTTGCTCCTTCAGGTTTTCTATGATGTACCAGATGGCATTACAAACTAATTAAGTAGCCTAACAGGACTCATTTACAATATACTATGTGAGTATTATAAAGACAAATGTATGACAGGCAGGAGAAGACTAGCACAGGGCATCCATGAAAATCAGCTAGTTGTGAGAAGATGCAATGAAAATTCCTTAATCTTCCAACAGCTGGAGACCAAAGCTGCCAAATACCCAGCATTGGCAGCAAAATCAGCCATTCTTTGATGAAAGGGAAAAGTCGCCTGCCATTCAGCGTATCATTTTTGGAGGAAGTCCAAGAGGACTTACCTGTAGTTTCAACTGTAACCATCCTATACACAGACAAATCCAAAAACATTAGGGAATTTCAAACAATCAGCCATCAGTGGAACCATAGTCATAAATGACATTTACACACCACTCGAGACGAAAAAAAGCTAAGGAAACAAAAAGACAAGAATACATTCATTCTAGCAGTCTACACTCAAAATGCAGGAATTAACACCAAACAATCTATCAGAATATAGTACCCTAATTAAGGTACTAATAAGGAGAAAACAATATCTGCAACAATGGCAGCGCAAACTACTGTATAGAAACTGGGAGCAAACCGCCCACATATACTGGCACTGATATTACCTAGTCAACAAGCAAAGAATCCAGCTCAAAGTATCAATGACTCCAGAGTTCAAACCTGAGCTATAGATATTCTCTTCTGTAGAATTTCATCCTGCAAAGGAAAATATAGTATTTTCTAGAGTTTCCTATGCAGCAAGTTGATGGTGATCTTTTATTTTTTTAAATATCTACAATAATGAAATGTTGATTTAATACTGAATTCTTGGTCCCGGGATGACGACTTATGGCACGCGTGCCACAGGTGGCACGCGGAGTCATGTCTGGGCATGTGAGGCTTGCTCTGCCAGCTGGCCAGCTGACTTCGGCCTTCTTTTGAGGCCATTTTTTGCCCTCCGGAGGCTTCAAGAGCTTAGGAAAAAAAAAGCCAAAAAGAGGTTAATTGGCGGAGATGTAAAAAAAAAAAATGTCTGAAGAAAATAAATATGTAATATTTGGGATTATCTAATAAATCTAAACAGTGAAAATTCCATGAGAAGCAAAAGCTGAGCTTTTCATGAAAAAAATTGTGAATTTCATTTCCATCAACAACAAAATCTATTGGGGTTGATGACTATGGTTAACCATGTTTTGAAGGAAAGGCAATAATTAGTTGTATATATAAAAATCATTGCTATATGATTTGGGAAACGTGTGGCAAAATATATTCAGTTGGAAGTTCAGTGATTTACACTTTGGATACTACACTTTGGATTCAGCAAACAAGAAGCCCATGACCTATTGTGCTTTGTGTTTGCACACATAAAGAACTGCCTTAGATTACTATAGAAATCTCCCTAAACAAAGAACAAAATATGTATTATAACATGTAAGAATGTTTCTACTTGTGTTGGTGCGATACTGACTACAATTCAAAGAATAGTGATAAAATCAGACAAGGAAATTTGTGTTGTCAATTTAATATATTTTACTTGAAGATTTTGCATTTATTTTTACATTTCAATTTTGCATTTATTTTTACATTTCACTGTTACAAAGTTTATAAAAGTAAAGCTGAGATGGGTGCCTAAAATATATGAAGACATTTTCTTTCAAAATGCTTTTCCTCTAATTAAAATAAAAAATATTTCTGATTTTGAAATGTTTTGATAGTAATCTTTCATACTGATACTTATTTTCAATGATATGTACATGGCTTTTGACCTTACAAACAGAAAAATATCCAGTTCCATATCTGTGTCTCAAACAGCAAATCTAAACATCTCATTTTTTATCAACAATTCATCTATATTGTAGTACTTAAATATAAAATCTATTTAACAAGCAAAACTAACCCTCTTATTTGGTTGTTTCTTTTACACACATCTGGTATGTTAAACTCAACTAATGAAGGCTTGTTCCCAACAATCATTTAAAGGATTGTGCTCTAAATTTCTGTGAGAATGAAAATAAACTGCAATGTTGTATTACCCTACGTATTTGACAGAAACTATATCAAATTTATCATAACATCAATTCTCATCATTAATTACATAATTAGAATTGTTTACTGATATATGTGTGATATCACTTTCCCCTTGCTTCCCAATCATTTGTTACATCAAGGAATTCTGCTTTAAAATTGACAGGAGATGAATACATTTGCAGGTGTTCTTCAATCTTTTGCCTTTCAATAGACTATTTCCATGACAGAGAAGTATGACAAGCCATATAGAACTGTATTAAGGTGTTTCTGCACATCTTTTCTTAAACATTCAAATCTTTAATAAAACTTTCCTAAAACCTCTATAATTAGCAGATTTGATGACATCTACTAATAAAGCCACCTAATGTTGAGATATATATATATATAATTAGTCCAAGCAACCCACCAATATTTTTATAATATATAATATTTCAAAAGTGGTAATACAAAACAAGTTCATACCTAGCCATAAATCTTATTGTTTTATACAGTATATTTCTACTCTTGTTTAACAAAACTATTTGTAATAAACGTTCACAGAATTTCAGCATTGTCATTATTGCAGAATGTAGATATAATATAGCATGGATACTCTCATATATCTTTTTGTTGTAACAAACATTGGAAGAACAGAACATATGTAGTTTGATCCATGATGATTCACTTCAAACTGATCTAACATCACCTAGTTGAATAAGAAACACAGATTCTTTAAACAGCTATAACTATGTTCTATCAATTTATGCATCTTTGAAAACAGCAGTTGAAGTTTTAGATTGAGGATGCTCTTATCCAAAAAAGCAGGACATGACTGAAGAACAAAGTACAATCTCATACTACAAGTAATGCTCCACTGAAAGTGCCATTTTTAGTTTAAGGAAACGTTTATTGCAATTATCCAAAAATCATAAATGGGTTTTGATATAAAAGTGACTTAATGAGGAAAGAATCATTCTGATGTTATTCATTCATTTAATATACTGCCATCTCATATTAAGAGTTCTAATGGCTTAATTCTAAGGGTTGTGTTTAACAGAACAGAGAAAACAATTCTAGATTAAACAGCATAATATAAAAGGCCCATTTATAATTCTTTCTCATCGCACTGAAGAGTTCAGATCCATTCATACAGTCTTGGAAGATTCTGCTCAGAAAGGTATGCATGACTTTCTTCTATTCACAACACACACAGTAGTAGCAATATTTGGGGTGGAACATCTTTTCAATTGAAGGCAACTGAATCTTTGGCTGGGTTCTGTGATACATAATCACACTCTTTTGTGGATTGTTTGATTTCATAGGCAAAGTTTCACTTATTGATTTTTATAGAGGTGGTAATCCATGTTATCTTCAGATCAAATTTTGACAACTTTTTTTTTCAACAGAATATTTTGTGATTCATCAGATTTTGTGGAAGGCTAAAATTATATTACATTGCTTTCAAATTAGGCTGATGGCAAGAAAACAGAGATAAGACAGCTAATGATCAGAATAAAATAATTTTAAAAACTGATCGATGCCACTATTTTAAATGCTGTAATACTGTACACCAAGAGTTATAAACATCCATGTATCTGGGGTTTAATTAGTATGTCTTCTTAGAAAGAACCTCTGAACATGTTGAGTCCATGCTGAACTAGACTTAGGTGCAGAGACATCCAATTCATATTTTTTTAAATCATCAATGGCCTCTTTCTAAACCAATTTTGTTGTATTTATTTTGTACAATGACAATAAATGTTATACTATACTAATAAACACATAATAGGCTTCATCAATATTTCATTTTCACTTCTTCCCCTCCTTTTAATTTATAATAAGAGAACAAAAAGAAACTAAGACTTGACAAGAACAATTCTTACCTTAATTCACAATTTTTCTCTAAAACTTTATACACAAGCAGTGGCCTAGTATTTATTGTAGTAAAATTTGTTATTGAAATTAAAGCATGGATCATTCATGGAATTGATGCTTTTAAACGTCACTCAGTATATGAAATGTGTTGCTTAATTTGTAAAGAGGCTCTTTTATACCACTTCTTCTGTTATGCTAACATCGGTATAGCAGTGACTATCCTCAATCAAATGTCTTCTGCTGAATAGATTGTGTCTAGAAGCATAGTAGAATGTTTTTTTTCTTGCAGCCCCATCCAACAAATGTAGAATTATTTAATCATTGTCACATAATTTTATTTGTATATACAGAGTTATCAAAGCTAAAATGTATCAGTTATCTGACTCATTTCTAAGAACTACAAAAAAGAAAATAGTAAAGCTAGCTAATTTCCCACAAAATCTTTTACATTGTACTGTTCTATAAATTTTACTCTATTTAAACTTTTCAAGTTCACCTATGTTCTTTTCAAAAACAAGATCTAAAAGATACTACATCCAACAAGCTTTGTCTCTTTAGTGGCAAAATACAAATATTACACTAATGCAGCTCGTTCAGATGATTTATTTAAAATTCTGTCTACCTTTTAGTCTAATAAAATTAGCAGCTCACAATCTATATGAAGATTTTTAAAAATGAAAACAATAATGCAAGAGTCCAGATCTCCTACACTTAACAATTTTAAGACTACACATTACATTTTATCTCAACTCCAAGTAGCTGAGAAATCCACTTTAGTAACTTGTAACATACATCATTTATAATACCAATCATTTACACTGCAGATATACAATAAGGTGGAAATAAATGTCGACCCTATCAATTAGGTTTGAGTGCAGTTACTAACCATGTATCTTCATTAGATCAGCCAGTTAATAAGCAAGAACCTGAGACTGCAATTTTTTTGTAAGTGTAAACACATTTAAAATTCACTGGTTTAGATGGAAGGGTTTCAAGAGAACTTCTGCTTAGAGACACAATCCTCAAACTGTAACCATCTAATAAATAGCATTGTAATCGTGAAGAAAAGTAGGCTGATTGAAAACCTTAGGTTTAATTCTAGGCTTGAAAGCTCAAAGCAGTTTGCTAGAGCAGGGGTATCATACTCGTGTCCTCATAACGTCACTAAACCAGGGGTGAGCATGGCCAGCACGTGACTTATCTGGGCCCAGAGTTTGTCACCCCTGAGCTAGAGAAACAGCATCATTAGGATAATTCTAGCAACATTTACACCATTAAGTGAGTCAGCCAGCTGTGTTAGGTTAGAAAACCTGGTATACATAGAGTTGTTCTTTATTCGTAATTGTAATTGCAATTCACTAGAATGTGATTTCTCAAGAATAATGTTATCACTTACGCAAGTGAATAAGGAAAGAAATCTATGTATAACCACTGAAGTACCCATGGTCTGGAATTATGTGCAGAATTTTCCCATTCTCTTGCCTGAGGAAGGCAGCAGATTCCTCACTGTATGAACATTAATGCCTTGCTCAGAAAAGAAAAATAAGAGATTTATGAATGTAGAGTTCCATACAGGCTTAGAAACTTAACAATCAAGCCACTTTATAAAATTTCCACGGATATACTCTAAAACGGACAACTTTCTTTAGGATTGTAGTTCAAAATAAAGTAAATATAATTTAACTTCAGACAGAAAACTAGTAATCATGTTTTTTTGCATTTCCAAAATATTAAGAACATAAAAATATGATTATGTAACAAAATAAAATTAAATGACTCATGTACTGACAAAAACATATTTTGATATAACAATATATAGACAATTTTTGCCACTTAAAAAAAATGAATTTCAAGTTATAATATTCAACCTATAGAATCTTACTGAGTAAAGTATTTTATCAATGAATGGTCATAGTCTTAGGAGGGCAAACTGAGCCCGAGAAGCCAACTTCTTTGCTCTTATGGTGAGCATATACAGCAGATACACACAATTTGAATTGCTTTAGCACAATAGGGCAAATAGTCTCTATGGATTGTAGACACCTAAAAAGAAATAATTTTAGAGGTGCATTCCAACATGCAAAGAGTACTATACAGCAAATAATAAAAGTGTAAAAATATAATTCACTGTTGATATCTTACATCAGTGATCATTAAAACAAATACACAAATAGGGTTCATATATTTTTTGAATTTGCTCACACAAGTTGCTAGTATGATTTACAAAAAAAAAAACTAGTCACATAATATGCTATAACATAACCCAAAAGACCATTTTATGGATTAGCAGAACATGAGGATCTAGTCACTGGCACTATAAGCAGTTTGAAAAATAATAGTACATATTTTGTAAAAAGGGCATGCGATTTCTTATATTCACAAATCAGACATAGGCACCATAATAAGCCATAATGAGATCAATATTGTAAATGCACTATTATGGAAATGATATAATATGTACTTTCATCGTATCTCACACAAATATTCACATTCTTTGATGACATAATACAACTGTCATTTCCCCTTCACTGATCTCTCCACAGATACATCTGCAACTGGAAGACATTATCATTGGATAGAAGAAATAATAGATCCTAATAAATCAAAGTTTGTGAAGCACAATGCATACTAAAAAATGGATGTCACTGACTGGAAATTGTCAAGTTAAACCCACCGACATTGGGCTTATGAAGAATATATTGTGCATGGCAACAGCAGCCAGCCAGAGAATTTCCAATCTGGATCAGAATTGAGAGAAAAGGCTTTATTTAGTCATGGATAGTCAGATTTAAATGACATGAGTTAATTTAGACTGAGGAGTAGAAGATGGAATAATTATCTCTGCCACTTTTCAAACATCATACCCTGCTCATAGCTGCTGATTTTTCAATTCAGGCATATATCTGTGAAATGAAACTAACGTATTTTCTGGAGTATAAGACATACTGGACTATAAGACGTACCAAGGTTTTGAAGAGGCAAATTTTAAAAAAAGTTTTTGTACTCTGCAAATCTCCCAAAAACAGGCCTGGGTTTTTTTTTTCAAAAAAGACTATTCTTTTTATTCAAAAAGTAACCCTTAGGAGGCTTGTAGTGTGTTCCTGGCGGGGGTTGAGGTTTGGAGCCAAAAATGAGCAAAAATGGCCCATTTTTCGCAAAAACAGCTCCACTTTTTGTCAAAAAAGGGCATTAGGAAGCTTATAGAGTGCTCCTGGAGGCTGGGGGGGGGCAAAATTGAGCAAAAAACAGCCCTTTTTTTGGTCATTTCTGCCCTCCCTAGCCCCCAGGAGCTCTCTGAAAACCTCCTACAAGCTATGCACGGCCATTTTGCAAAGGGGGGGAGGTCAGGAGGCAAAAATGCTGTATTCAGTGTATAAGACACACCCAGATTTTCAGCCTCTTTTTTGAGGGAAAAAGGTTCATCTTATACTCCAAAAAATACGGTAAATGTTGATTTTATTTA
>JAPKID020001607.1:650-14513 GCA_026931265.2 Tropidonophis doriae
CCGGCCCCCCCCCCCCCCAACTCCCACAGCTTTGCACATTCAGGATACCCCCCTAGGTTAGTGCATGGAGCTCTGCCTGGCTGGAGAGGGGGGTTTCGCGAGCGCTTATTCCGCCCCAGCTCCCAGTTCCGCCTTCCGCCTCTCAGCCTCACCATGCCCTGGGTCAGCTCTCTTTGCAGGACCAGGGCGGCAGTGCCAGTGCTGCCAAGCTCCAAGCAAAACGTCTTCTCCAGGTTCCAAACTCCGGAACTCGGCTTCCGATTCTTCCAGCAGTGGTCACTCTAGCAGTGTGCTGTATGGTTATGGGCAGGCTGCGTATTTCAGCAGCCCAGCAGCCCCAAAACAATAAGCCCTCCCTGATAATAAGACCCAAGCAACATTGGGGGGGGGAGTGTCAAAATAAAATAAGACCCTGTTGTATTTTTGGGAAAACACGGTAGTTAGGAAATGCAAGTAAGCATTTTATGAATAAGACTTCATGAGACAACTCCTGTGTAGAAAGTAAAGCAAAGCAACTGTTTAGTTTTGGTTTTACAAAGCTCATTGGATACATTAAAGCACATTTTGGTTGTTGCAGATAATACATTAGCAAGCAGATTGTACATAAACAATAGTATTTTACTCTAACTGCCTAATGCACATGGGTATTTCTTCTTTTTCTTCTTCTTTAAGTTAACATGGCTTTCTAAAGTATATTGTGGCATTTCTTTTCAGCCTGGGTTTTATATGATATAGTGCTTGTGGTATGTGAAATGTTACTTGTTGCTATGGCAATAGATAGCTGACCTAAACTGAGGAAGGAAATGATATGTCAGAAAATCTTGAACTGGGAAACGGCAAGGCATTGTGTTTCTGGGTTGTAGAAGTCCTTTGAAGGATCAGCCCAGCACATATACTGAGTCCATTTTAATGTGTAAGTCTGGAAACTAGTACAGTAGTGGTCTATTTTTAGGTTTTGAAAACTATGCCGCTTGAAGATTACAGTTCTCCATTTTTACTGGGATGAAATTCAGTTTTCAATAGACAGTGTAGCTGTGTTATTATGCAGACAGAAAAAAATATTGCAAAATCAGCCCATGTGGATGTAAAAGTATTTATATTTTATCAATTGGCCAATGCTACTCACTTGGTACCCCAAAAATGCTGTATGATGGGAACTGTCAGAAAGAGAGTGGAAGCGGGGTAGACCTTACAAAACTTGGTGTTATGCGTTAAAGATGACTTACAGACAATGGACATCAAATGTGAAAATGCCAAAGACATCGTCATGGATAGGATTAATTGGATGAATCTTGCTGCCCTATGCGATTTGCACCAAAGAAACCAATGATGATAATGATGACTCATTCAAGTGGTTTTCTTGTTCTTTTTCTTCCTCTAACTCATCCTCATCCTCTACAGAAAGATTGCTTTATAGTGGCATTTTAAATTATACAGAATTATTGAGAAGTGAGTTAAAATGAAATCCATTATATCATGTATTTGTATAATCTATGTATTGTTGAGGTGCACTTTGGGAGCATCTGTGGTCTGTGTTCAAAATATCCAAGACTGCTTCTCAATCAAATAAAATACATTTCTTTTAAGGAAAAAGAAACTATCACATCTGTGACATAGAACAATCTTAACTTGAAGAGATTGACAGATTATTGAGCACTCGCAAAGTCCTGCTTGCTTTTCTGGACAAAACATGAAATGCAAAGGGAAATTGGCCTGTGAAATTATTCTCTCTTGAAATCTATTGAAGAGGATTATATTACAGGAACACATTTTAATTAGTTTATTATGTGTTTCTGTTTGCCTATGAAGGGTAGGTTTGATTTCACATTAATGCGTATTTTATTAAAATAAAGATAATGTGAAATATGGCAATAATGTCCATAGCCCATGAATGTTGTTAATTATGGGATAACAATAAAATCACAAAATGCCTCTAGTATTCTAAGCAGAAAAATCCCTAGTTGGAGAAATGTAGGATGATTGCTGATTTGCAGTAAATACAGATGTTATGTTCCTTATGTGCAACTGCTTCGCATAAACACCTTGGGGAAAAGATTGTACAATCACAGTCAGCTAATAGAATTTTAAACATGTCTGTACTGGAAAAATGAAGTGCTGTTTAGGCACAACATAGGTGATACAGAATGAGAAATGTAGTAATGATATGTAAAGATATCAAATGCATTCAAAATACAGAGGGTTACCAAAATTTGGCATTGTTCAGCAAAAGAATATAGGTAGCTCAGGGTTGAACTGTGGAGTCCCTGGTGCTCCCTGAACTTGATTGTTTACAGACTATTCATTATCAAACTAGGTAACAACATGTAACATTGTTTGTGCTTTTATTTTACTGGCTATTTCAAGAACATTTTAATTCCACAGGAAAACATTTATAAGATCTCTATATCAAAGTCTAAGCTTAGAGATTTGTATAGAATATTTAACCTACATTTCAAGAAATGCTGAAGTATCTTTTTAATCCATTTTTCACTGGATACCTATGCAGCTATTAAAAATCGGAAACATCATAACTTTTCTTTGTGCTCTGATATTAGGGCAAGTTTGATGCAGTGTTTAATGTGCTGACTTAGAAACTGGGAAACACAATTCACATTGTTATGAACATATAACAATAAGCAACATCTACCTGTCCTTGCAAATAACTCAATAGGAGGATAAAAATGCTGAATCCAATCTAAACAGCTGTCTGACCATGTGACCAATGTGATAATAATGAAGTTAATAACAGAGAATAAATGCTGTCTCTCAAAAAAACCTAAAGATATAGTGGACCATCTAGTTAGCTGCTGCAAATAGATTGCACAGACTAACCACAAACAACAGTATGACAAAGTAAGCACCAATGGTTCATTCGAATATCTGCAAAAAAATTCAATTTGCCTGCCTGACAGAATTTGTGAAGCCATAAAATAGATAAAATAATACAAAATGAAGAAGCTAAAGTGTTCTGGGACTTTAGAATTCAAGCAGACAGGCATCTGCCACATGACATCCAGACACAATAACAAGAATGACAAAAAAATCTGGATAGTAAAAAATGCAATATCTGGAGATAGGAGAAATACCTGCAAATAGAAGTAAAATGATTGTGGTAAAAGAAAGCAAAATAATATCAATAGCAATAGGCACCTTGTGTACAATTCCAAAATATCTGGAGCATCTCTTGAACACCATTAGTCACTTGCAAAAAATAGCTTTACTTGGAACAACTTTTGACAGATACCTTTAATATTATTAAATAACATCTGTCTATCCAGGTCCTTAAAAAGGATAGGTGGACAAAAATGCCAAATTCAGTCTAAACATCTGGCTGACTGCAATCAACCAAACTAATAGTGCAGATGTCATAATGGATCAATTTGAAGAGTTACTCAGAACATATTACAGTTCTACTTAAAAATTATTTTCCTTTAGAAAATATTGTTTATATTAATTTCTAACTATGTAGAAAAAATACAATCAGTTAGGGAGTAGTTTCTTCCAGCCAAACATCTTTTAAATTAAAATGATATTTAAATAGCCTTTTTTCAGGTATCATTTGAGACTAATTTCTTTACCTAGCGAGACAAGATATAGGTTTGCAACGTTTGTCTTTCCTTTCAAATGAAAACAGATTCTGGTTCTGATGTATAAAATTGTTTTTAGCATTTAATTAATAGAATGGTAGAAGTTTCACCAACACCTGCCATTTTTAAAACATGGGTGGTGGTGCTTCATATAATATGCAGGATTTTTGCTAATTAATGTGTTGAATTATGGATTTTTTTTCTTTTAAAAAGGGTTAATAGACAACTTGAGTTTCAAGAGCTTAATGCATGACCGATGCTTTTTGTTTGCAAAGGAATGAATGAAGGTATATAATGCGTGAAATAAATGTAATGCCTCAGCATGACAATGCTGGTTATGACCCTATGTAAATATGAAGATTAGCTTCATTAATGCAATGTACTTGTAAATTAAATGTTTCATACAAAAACAATACAGCCAGTCCTTTGTTAAATAGCCAATTTAAAAGTGCTTTTAAACAATTATAAATCTGAATAGATTCAGTGTTCCCAGTGTTATCAAATATGATCAAGATGTACTAAGCATGGAGAGACTGGCATTTACCTGAAAGGAAGAAAACAATTGAGTCAACAATTGAATTGAAAACAATCCTCTCTCAAGGAAGGCTAAGCAGAAAGAATGTTGCAAATAGACAAATCTTGTATTCTTCTCAGTTTCCCTGCCATCAACCTAAATTGCCATCTTCCATTGAAACTAATGCTGATGATTTTTTTCTTTCATCAAATATGTGCTTATGACACTTTCATGTTTGTTTCACACACACCCAAAAAAGGATAAATATGGATTAATATTTATTGAAATGAATAAATGATTAACCATTTAAACATCTGCTTGTAAGCAGATCGTTCTTTCTCAGACACAGGGAAATAAATGAAATCTACGCTAAACAGAAATGAATAGAATGAATTACTAAGGTATATTTTTCCCAGTAGCAGTTACTTTTGTAAGATGTGAAAGCATGTCATAGAAATGTTGTATTAATTAGACAGACAGACAGACAGACAAAGGCTTCAACAAAGAATACAATAACATTGTATACCCTATTAAGACAAACAAGAAATATTACAAAAGCAGGGGGTAAATATGTTTCTCTCTGTGTGTGTTTTTAATGTATCTTTAGCATCCCATTCTGAAATGTTAGAACTTTGTTTTGAATGATTTCATTGATGATAATCATCTCTAACCTGAGATTCTTGAAGATTCACATCTGGTTAATTCTGCAATTTGGAAGGGAGATTTACAGGATGTATATTTCCAGAACTGAAATATTTTGTATTGATGCAGCCACGGGATGATACCATCTCACAACTGCTTCCTTAATGTATAATGTTTGAGTCATCTTTCAAGATAGAAAAGATCCTTAAAATGACCATATAATTTACATTCAAAACATAGGCCGTTATGTCCCATAAAACAGATTAAAAAGGGGGAGAGAAGAAGCCAGTCCTTTGTTAAATGTAGCCATTGACGTGAAACACGTTTGATTACAAAAACTAAATAACAATGTGCCTTTTCTCAGCCAAGACTTGGCCTGCTTATCTCAGAAACTTCTCTGTCCAAAAAGGAGTTTGCTCTTTTTTTTGTCCTCCATTGCTTTCTTGCAAAAGGAAGGTGACCTCACAATTTGAAGCCTATTAAATGAACTCCAGTTGGTTATTTGCTGTTTAGTTGTTGTGGACAGTGAAAGCAAAGTATGTGAAAATGAAATTACCCAAATTGAAAGATCAAAACCCTATGCCAGTTGTTTCATTCAAAATTTGCCCTTGAGGTTGTCAAATATGTGCTTCTGGGTGGTTATTCTTTCTTACAATGTTTGTAGAAATAATGACCCTTTCATTACTACTTCAGCTATTTCAACAATAAAAAGAATAATGGAGTTACTCATGAATCAAGTTCAACTTCCATTGTGACTCCCTGTGTAGTTTTCTTGGGAGCAATATGGATGTGGTTTTCTATTAGCTTTTCCAATATTTTTTTTAAATTTCCCAGTCTAACTAATAGCTTTAACATTTCACAGCTTTGACCTTTCATTCAAGTATTAAGCAATTCTGATTCTGCTCAGGACAATTGTCCATGCAGTGTTTATCCATCATACTAAACTGTTCTTTGTCTTACCCATAGTTCGTTGTTCTTTCTTGAACTATTGTGGATTGGTTAGATTGAATACAATCAAAGCTTATATTGCCAGTTGAATCACATGTTAAACTAGTTAGTTACTGTTTCAAACACTGACTAACTTCTCTAAAACTAACTACAGTTTATTTACTACCCCATGTTCACATTAAATCAAAATCAAGTCTTACTATGCTTAATGTATGAACCCAGCCACAAATTTGAATAGCTTTTAAGCCATTGGGAGATAATGGTATCCCTAGGTTGTGTATAATACCTACTTTTATATTGAGCTTCTGCACTTTATTATTGAACTGAACTTTGTTAGATTCAGATAACTGCCAATCGTATTTTAAAACTAGGTTTTTCTTTTTTCCTATCTGATAAACGGTATCTTATTTTTACTTTGCAGTTATTATTTGAATTTCAAAGATAATAATTCCTGGTTACCTGTGAATTCTTATAACACCAGTATATAGCAGATTTATATGTGAACTGAATAATATTATGAATGAAGTAAGGCCAGCAACAGAAAAGGCAGTAGAATGAAGATGCTTGCAGGCTATTATTGGTTTAGTCTCCTGCATAAAGTAAGGACAAAAAAAGCCTCTGGCAGTTATGTGAAAAGTATAATTTCCAAAAAGCATTGGCTGGCAAAGTAGTTTTTTTTCTTGGTGATTTTGTGGCTTAGAAAGACTGGAAGAGAAAAGCTAATAATTAGTTTATAGTATCTATGGTAACAATGTAGCTAAATTCCACATAATTGAAGTATTTTAGATGTTTAGCTCCAAGCCTATAGTATATTAAATCTATCAAAAAGGAAAGGGAATTCCTCATGGCAGGCAGATTCTCTGACATTCTAAGGATATCCCTCTCAGTGTCTGAAAACCAACTGGTATTATCTCTAATAAGTTTAGATTATAGATCCCTAATTAGTGGTCATGTTAGTGGAATCTTATGGCATTGTAGCCCAACTCATCTGAAGGGTCCCAGTTTGCCCAGCTCCAGTGTAACTACTTTCCTGATATGCTAGACATGAAGTCATTAAAGGTAAATATTCCCCTCCTGCATATGTGCTAGCTATTCCCGACTCTAGGGGGTGGTGCTCATCTCCTTTTCAAAGCTGAAGAGCCATCACTGTCTGAAGATGTTTCTGTGGTCATATGGCCAGCATGACTAAACACCAAAGGCACACAATACTGTTACCTTCCCACCAAAGTGCTATTTTTCTACTTGCATTTTTACGTGCTTTCAAACTGCTAAGTTGGCAGAAGCTGGGACAAGTAAGGGGAACTCACTCTGTTATGCGGCATTAGGGATTTGAACTGCCAAACTGCCTATCTTTCTGATCGATAAGATCAGTGTCTTAGCCACTGAGCCACTGTGTCCTATTATGGAGTCCTTAGTACCAGACAACATGATGTATAGGCCAGGCCATGATAAGGAGATATGGTCCTACTCCCAGTTTCTACCCACTTAATATGGCAAAAATTGCCCTATTAACTCTAAATGCTCTAAGAACATAGGAAGAATCTTGCTGGATCAGGCCATTAAGGGAGTTTACTGTTCACAATGTTCACATTATGTGCAGCGAAGCAAATAGGAGAAAAATATCTTTTTTTAAAGATGTTAAAATTGACTTTTGACAAGCTAGAATGCAAAAACAATGTTGAAAAGTCTATTTTTCTGAGACATGGCATGGCCTATGCATGCCAGAAGCCTTTCTCCATCAAAGAAGCTATTTGCTCCCTCCCAGAAAAGGAGCAGGCAGCCTTTCTATTTGGAGTCTGTTAAATGAACTCTAGTCATTTATTTGCCATTTAGTTGTTGTGGAAGCAAGACCAAAGGCTGTAAAGAATTTAGCCAAACAAAAGACCAAACTCCTATCTAGTCCAGCATTCTGTGCCACTTAGCAATCAGTCAGATGCATTCAGGAAATACACAGGCATGGACACAAGGATGATAGGCTCTTATACTGTTTTTCTCTAGCAGTTGATTAGTTAAGAATGCTGCCTTTGTTTTTTGCAGATAGCCATTGATAACATGAGTAATTGAGACTAAAAGTGCTTAATACTGTATCTCTGCTGCCACTGAATTTGTCCATTTTTAAAATTATCTAAATTAGTGGCCATCAATTACATATAAGAATCTTGTCACTCTTGAACCTACATTATGTTTTAATGGATATTGTTCTCAATATTCAAAAGGGAGAAAAACTTTCCTTTGATCACCTGTTTATGATTTTATGTTCAATATTTCCACTGTATCTGTCATTATTCATTTTCTTTGAAAGCCAGAAAGTTAATAGGGGAGTTATTTGGATGCATAAACACGGTATTTTGTTTACACTTATTTTGGGAAAAATATGTAATTCCTTCCAAACTGCAATCTAATCTAATCTAATCTAGGTACAGGGGAGCTCAACCTATGTAGTTGGAAAAAGTGAACCTATATTGGCTGTTCAAAAAGCTGACATCTAGGCCCAGAATTCTACACCACCATGGAACATAAAGTACAATAGAATAGAACAGAACAGAAGCTATCTGCATGTCATGCCCTCAGGTGGAAACAGATCTGAAATAGATCTAGGCATACAGCTTCATCCAGGAACACATAATATTGTTCCATCAAAATATTTGTAGTCATTTTGGCCATGAATGGAATATTCAAAAGTAGCCTGAAAATATTTTCAGTGGGCAATCTAATGTTAGCTTCCTCAGGAATAAATATATAAATGCCTTTTTTATAAGCCTTTCCCCTGCTGAGGAAGTTATTAATATTAAATGCAACCTCTCCCTTATCTGATCCCTCCTAGCCAGTACCAGCCAAAAGGGAGCAGGACATTGTGGTCCAAATACATCCATGAATCCCGTTCATATCCTCAAGGACAACAAACTGGAAGTGATTCAACAATCTCTCACACTGTTGCCAAATTTTGTGTTGATCTGGCATTTTGATGAAGCAGTTAACATGCTGGAGTAGAAACAGGAAGGCCATAGGTCCGGAATGGTGAACCTATTGCACGTGTGCTGGAAGTGGAACACAGAGCCATCTCTCCAGGCACACCAGCTATCACCCAATGCTCTTCTGGGTTCCAGCGCACATGTCAGCTGGTCTTTGCATTCACGGGAACACTAGAAACCAGAAGAGCAGCTCCCTGGTGCGCCAGGAAGCTGAAATTCTGGTTTCCAGCATGCACATGCATGCTGGCCAGCTGGTCTTTGCATGCAAAGCATGCCAGAAACCAAGTGACCGGCACGCATGCCAGAAACCAGAAGTTTGCACAAGGGAAATGCACTTCTAGTTTCTGGCACTCCTCCGCATGTACACGTCCACTCCCATTTCGGCACTCAGTGCTGAAAAGGTTCGCCAACACAGCCATAGATTGTAGTCTGATGTATAGAAGCCAATTAGATGCCTTTGAGCCCATCAGAATGTTTAGTCCAACCTGCCTCAGATGAGCTCCTGAGTGACTGGATTAGATTAGATTGTAGCCTGGATGGAATCATATAATTTTTCTAAAATAAAATAAGTGCAAAAAAGTGCATGCAGAATTCTCAGCCTAATTCATTCACCTCGTTCATGTATTTTCCTAAAAATTTACATTGCAGTTGATAGTAGCTACCTTACAGAAGAAGAAGAGGATATCAGGATTGCCCGACATGCTTAGTGAATACCAACCCTCAAGTGCTTTGCCCTATGCCCTGTGCTAAAATTGGCAAACTGCCCTTAGTATTGGAACATTTCCAAATCCCTTGGAAGAATTGACTATTATTTACTAAGTCTTTTTATTCATAATGTTTCAAATTTTGAATTGTTTCACTCGGGGGATTTGTTTAAATTTCAAAGTTAAGTGCTTTAAGGACACAGTACCGTAATACAAAAATCAGTCACTCCGCCCAGTACTGAGTGCCATTGGTTATTGCATTTTAGATGACACATAGCAAGGCAGATACACATCGCAGTGATTTTAACAGTTGGGTAGAAATGAAGTGGTCTGAAAGTAGCATTTTCTTTCTGTTGTGCTATATTTGGATATGCAATGCACTCCTGTGGCAATTTAAAAAAATGAATACCAAAATAGAATCATTCTCAGCCTTCAAATGTGTTTGAGTCATTATTTTTAAACCTAAGCTGTAATTTTCAGCACTTCTTAAGGGATTTAATATTTATCCATGTTTCCATATTTATTGAAAGTTTTCAGCAAAACTCTGAATATTCTAATCAAAATAAACTCCCAACATAGTAAAACAACAAACCCAAATTGTCTGGTGTTTGTTAATTTGAGGTTCATGAGCTGAAACTAGTATATAGCTATTGTTACATTTTAACAAATGCTGTAGCATGTTGGGGAATCATTTATTGCAGTAGTCCTCTCTGCCTCCTGAATGGCAACCCAAATGTGTGTAACTGTGCTGATAGGGAGAAAGAACTTGCATATATTGTACCAAGTTCAGACATCAGCACCTAGAAGTGTAAACCTTGCTGAAAAGACATTTAAGTAGAAATTCCATGGACTCCACTGTAGCATTTTATATGTAAGTTAATATATATACATTTATTTAAACTTTATTATTTATTTACTTTGAAGTGGTTTGGAGTGAATATCATCAATGTGCTATAACAGTGATGGACAACCTTTTTGTCATATAATGCAGTGTGTGCATGTCACCCCCCTGTATGTCCCGCCACCCTGTGTATGAAGACACCCCTGTGCCCTGTTTTTGGCCCAGCAGGAGTACATCAGTTGCATTCATTCCTGGACTAAGAGGCTTTGCACGTACTCATCCTTGCCCTTGTGACCTCTTGTCTTGACATATGTAACATCACTACTGTGTGAGCTGTGCATTTCTGGAATGAGTTTGGATTTCTGGAGCCAACCGTTCCAGAGAAAGTCCATCTGTGGTACTGAATGGAGTTGTATTTCCCTGTCCAAATTTAATATCAGGCCTGGACACATAATCAGGACTTCTTTACAAAAGGCCCACAGGGTTGAGGCCATCTTAATCTCTGTAGGAAAAAAGTTTCAGAGGCATGGGCTATGATAGATAAAACACACCTCATAATTCTCACTTGCTGACATTCCTATGCTAAGGGGATCTGAAGTATTTCCAACCTGCTGGACCAAATTGAGTGAGTGGAGATAATGGTCCCTCAGATAGCACAGTGTATTAAAATTGATAACCAGCACCTTGAATTGCACCCAAAACACACTGGCAACTAATGCAATTCATAATTAACTCACCAGTTCCTGAGTCTCTGCTGTAGTCATCAGTGTTGTTTTCATCTAGCCATTTACAGTTCACCATACCTTCCCCAGAAGTCCTAAGCCATTTTCGTCTCACCATATTATTTGGAGTATAAGACGCACTGGAATAAAAGATGCACCATGATTTTAAAGAGGCAATTTTTTTAAAAAAAAATGTTTTTGCACTCTCCAGACTTCCCAAAAATGGCCCGTTTTTTTGCAAAAGCGGGCCATTTTTGGTCAAAAAAAGGGGCATTCATAGCCTTTAGGAGACTTATAGAGTGTTCCTGGGAGCTGGGGGGAGGCAAAATCGGCCTGTTTTTCACTCATTTTTGCCCTTCCCAGCCTCCAGGAGCACTCTATAAGACTCCTAAAGGCTATGCATGGCCATTTTGGTGAAGGGGGTGGAGTTTCAGGAGGCAAAAAATGCTGTATTCAGTGTATAAATTGCGCCCAGATTTTTAGCCTCTTTTTTGAGAAAAAAGGTGCATCTTATACTCCAAAAAATACTGTAAATGGCAATGTCAGATTTCAGAAAAAGCTGAATAAAGACATTGATGGAATGTTACAAAAAACTGATTTAAATTAATTTCACAATTACCATATATTTAATATTTTTTTCTTCTGTCACAAATTTTAGTTTGATAAAATCTTTCAAAAGGGCTCCGGATTGAGAATTGGGATATTTGGGCTTTGGATACAGTTGAGAATTTTGCTTGTGGGGTGGCATGTACATCCTAGCTGTAGACTCTTCTATAAGGAACTCTGACACACACATGGCATGTTTGGGAAGCTTATCTTCAATGTGCCAACATATAGCCTCAAAAGATGCTATGATTTCATAGCATCCAGAAGCAAAATTGTCAACATTAATTTTAATAAATATACTATTTATGTTTGTATTATCTATGTTTTATTCTCTATAGGATGCCCAGTTATTGGCAAATTGATGGCTTTAGAAATTGAAATTATAAATATATAGGTAATCCAGTCAATTTGCCTTATAACGAGAAGACAGCATTGATTAATATTTTATTTTATGCAGATAACTAAAATAGTCCCGTTTAGACTATGCAAATGCTCTCTACATGGGGCTACCCTTGAGGTGCACCCGAAGACTACAGCTAGTGCAGAATGCGGCCGCGTGGGGGGTCCTGGGAGCCTCGCGGCATTCCCACGTAACACCTCTCCTGCGCGAGCTGCACTGACTGCCTGTGACCTTTCGGGTGCGCTTCAAGGTGTTGACTACCATCTTTAAAGCACTCCATGGCACGGGTCCTAGCTACTTGGGAGACCGCCTCCTACCTCATACATCCCTCAGACTGATTCGCTCCCACAGGGTGGGTCTTCTCTGGGTGCTGTTGGCCGGGCAATGCCAACTGGCGACACCCAGGGGAAGGGCCTTCTCTGTGGCGGGCCCAGCCGTCTGGAATGACCTATCCCCGGATCTCAGGACTATCACGGACCTCCGCCTCTTCCGACAACATCTAAAGACACACTTCTTCCATCTAGCTGGCCTGGCATAACTTCCGAGACTATTTTATCGACTGATTTTAAATTAATTCAAAGTTTTAATAAGTGGGTTTTAAATTCATTTTAGCACAGGGTGTTGTTATTTAATAGGATTTTATATTGACTACTTACGATCTATTTATTTTAATATATGTTTTGCATCCATTTTAATCTCCTGTGCACTGCCCCGAGTCCCTTATGGGAGCGGGCCGCGGTATACAAGTTGAATAAAATTTAAAATCTAAAATGACTGAAAGACAATATATACAATTATATTAATCATATTAAAACTTATTAACTGTATTCCAACTTTAATATTACAATTTAAGTATACTTAAATGAAAAGAGGGTCTAAAGCAGATTCTGGCCCGCCGTTCAAAAGTTGCCCCAGCCCATAATAACCCTGGGCCATCGGTGACTCAACACAGTGTGCACATGTCAGAGCAACCTTTGACTTCTAGGCTTTTTCCTCCTCATCTTCTCCTCACTGCTTGAATGATGACTTTGGAATGAGCTTGCATTTTTTTTTATAGTTTGCCACATTGTCCAGAGTAAATGTCTAAACAACTCAAATTCAAATACTATAATCTGGCTTGTTTCAAACACAATGTCAAGCTAAAATTAAAACTCCAGTTCTGGTATGCAGGAGGAGGACAATAAAAATGAGGTACATATGAATTTGTTGCAGGGTTTGTTAAGCCGTGGTTTGATGTGACATGTGATCACCACCACTGTCTTGTGCACAGACACAGTTAAAGATAAAATCAAAAGAAGCCATCAAAGCCAGGAATTTCAAATTTCCAAACCTGGAAGTATCTCAATCTACCTTGCAGCTTTAACACTGAAGAGCAGGGCTTTGATTTTGAGAATACATATATACATTTATCCAAGAAGAGAAACTACCTTCCTGAAATTACTTCTGGAGCAGCGTAGTTCGGAGAACCACAGCTCGTTCTTAAAAATTCTCCATCTGACATCATATTTGAGAGACCTGAAAATGCACAAGAGTTCAAATGAAGAACCACAAAAAAGATGAACAGATATTTAACCTTCTCTCAGGGAGAATACATCATATCCTATTCAACGACAGGACCGCAAGCAGGAATAAAATCAGAATCATATGTATATATATATATATATTTAAATCGTTCTCTAAATATAAATGAATACTGCAAAACCTCTATAAAATGCGACAAGAAAAAGAGTTATGAAAGAGACAAAGGAACAAGTTTTATTCTAAGTAGCAAGTACACAAATGCCAGGTAAGAAGAAAAATGCAGAAAGAAAACTGCATTACTTTTTTTTTTTAAATCACTGCCTCTGTACAGTGCCTAGAATCCCTATCTGAGGAAGATGGGCAAGTTCAAAGATGTGAAAGATGATAGATGGATGGATGGATTAGA